>JAOUQW010000004.1:10479734-10506290 GCA_028565825.1 Olivaichthys viedmensis
AAATATACACAGAACAATAAATACACAGAACAATAAATACACAGGGCAATGCACGCTAAACAAGACAACAGAACAATTTCTGTGAACTCCAAAGCTTCTGCTTGTTTTTAATCAACTCCATTACTCATCTCTCTTCTAACACGGAGCCAAAATAGTTTCTGTCGTTAAACAGTACCCAGTGCCCAACATGAAGCGCCTGGGCAAAGCCTGATGCTCCGAGCGCGATCCTCCGGCTCTGAGCGCACATGTGCGTGCGCTTTGTACTCAGGCCAGGCTTAAGAGCTGTCTCCAAGGTCTGATATTAAGGCGTTGGGGTATTTGAGTAAAAAAAAAAAAAATTTAAAAAAAAAAAAGAGAAGCCAATGGAATTTCACTGACTTTAAAGGTCGCCCCCCCCCCCAAGTCAATGAGCAGAGACCTCATGGAGTCTTTGAGCATTTTTTTTTACGAAGTCTGCACAGCAGTCGGGAAACTGGTAGAGACTGGCCAAAGCAGTGATGTGGAAATAAGCTCAGAGGCAAGGCGAGGCTCTCTGTCTGAATTCAAGGAATGGGCAGGTTATCTTCTCGTTTGATCACTCCACTTCGCTTAAATCCCTCCAATTAGCCCACAGTGATGTAGGCCTTTGGTTGTTTTTTTTTGTGTCGTTTGTTACGAGCACGTCTCCTCAGGACAAAATTCCGACATGCCCACGCATCAACTATCAGTGCATTACGAAAAGCAGAATAACTCCTAGCCCCAGGGTCCTCATGGAGGTCGTCTGGAGACAACCAGAAACCATCAAAGAGCATGAAAGAAGCTCCAAACTGGACCTGGTCAGTCCTTGGGACAGAAGTGTCATATGTTGATGCTGCCTCACTACACTGTCTGACTCTTATTGGATCCAGTTTCATGCAAACGCCTTGGCCAGACACATTCCATTGTCCCATTTTTTATTTCATGGCTCAAAATGGTGCTCATGAGCGCCTTCTATGAGCCCTTAATGTCAATGCAGACTCAATTGTGGTCAAACGTGGCCTCTTACCCAAAACTGCATGAGATATCGGCAAGGACGGATCACAGCAGATGGGTTTGTTTAGAGCCGAGAGATATTAATGAAGAGATATTGATCTTAAAGTGTAATTTTTGTCATTGAGTATCACTACAGCTGAGTCTTATTGTGAGTTCAAATCCCAGAACTGCCAAACAGCTCTGAACCCTCAACACTATCCTGTAGTAATATTAAGTCACTTTGGATAAAAGCGTCTGCCAAATAAATAACTGTAAATATTTGTGTGATTTCTGAATGAAATTACTCTAAACTTCATTCATTTTCGAATTAAAAATTATAAACATTTCACTGGTTAACGCACAAGCATTTGAGCGCTGTGTCCCAAATCCTCTGTCTTTACGCCCATGTACCCTCGAGGACTTGAGGCTTAGCACACCACAGGTCTGCACTTTGTCGACGTCGTCAAAGTGCGGACTTGGAGGATGGCTGCAAGGCTTAGAGCGACTTTTGCGACGCCGCTGAGGAGGAAAAGACTCCAGTATTTGCTGTGGAATGTTGATGCAGCTGAGGTGAAACTCAGGTCACATATTTCTGTCTCTGCGCCTCGATTTCTCTCTCGTAAAAAAAAAAATCTCAGATTTTTTAGCTTTAAGGTTGGATTATGGAGTGGCATACTTCGAAGAACACAGCTGTCATTTGTTGTGGAGACATTCCGTAATGACACTCATGAGAACACACTTGTGCAGCAATACATCTGCTGTCAGACGATAAAAAAAGTGGTCCGTTGTTGCGGTAATTCCTGTCAGCGGACATGTTGGGTGACAGACTACGAGCAAGGCTTTAGGCAGCAGTCTCTCGGGTGAATACATTTAATTCAGAGCACACATTAACTCGATGTTTGGCTGCTTAGATGACAGCTGCGTTTCACATTAAACTAATATAGTAAAAACGTATGACTTCAATAATTGTCAGCAGCTGTTTTCACATTTTAAACCCACTGACTAGGGCTGAGCAATTAATAGTACTTTAATTGTGATTGGAATTTTTGGAGGTTTTTTTGTTCTCAATTAATCAAGTATAATAATGATGAGATTAACTAAAGTTAACAAATTATTTAATGTTACATTATTTATTTTTTTATTGACTCTGGTGCATTAAATCAAGAGTTTCCTACTTATATGTTTTAGCTGTCTAACAAATCATAGCAATTTTCTGGTTTCCAAACAGTTCAGGCTGAAGACAAAGCCACGTTCATTCGACTACACTGGCAAAACTTTGCATCTACTTCTGTTTAAAATAAGCTTTTAAAATATGAATTTGACTAATGTGACTAAGATTTTATTTTAGAGATTTATACATTTAAAGCAATATAGGTTTATAAAGTACAATGTAAAAGAAAAGTCTGTTTTTGTTGATTCAAAATGATAAAGTGCAGTAAAACTATTTGGTTCCTAAATTGACTGAATAATTGTAATGAATACATTCTCAGAAAAAGGTACTAAACTGTACCATTTCTTTTCACTGGGGTGGGTCCTGCTACAGATACCAAAGCTACAAATTATGTACTCTAAATGGTCCCTCCCCGTGACAAGAAATATTGCAGTTTAGTACCTTTTATTCTAAGAGCGTATTTGTGATTTCTATATTGAGCAAAATGATCCCTTTAGTCCTTAGCGTGCAGCCCTAACACTGACATATGATGCAAGCTCAACACAGATCTACACAGTCCTAAGCGGCCTTTGTGTGACTGAACCGTGGATAAATGGCCCTTATCAGTGTATGACCTCTGACCTTGGCAGGCGCCGCTGCGGATGTTGGGGATGAATCCTCGACGGCAGGGGTGTGGCTGGGCAGGGCACATCTCGCATGGATGACCCCAGGCTCGGCCTATGGTGGCGCAGCACAGCGTCTTGGTGCACACGATGCCGCTCAGCTGGCCCTGGCACATCTGGTTGTTGACCTGCGTGAAGCATGGCCCAGTTCTGTAGTCTGCAAAAGACAAGCAGGGAAAGAGTTTTTACAAAGAACCTGGAGCGGAACTTTACACTTTAACTACCAGAGATAGACTTCTTTTACTTGTTAGCTGCACTATCTTTGTAGCTCCAGGGCAAAACTAAATAAGTAGAGGTTAAGGGCTCCCGAGTGGCGCAACAGAAAAGCGTTCGCCCTATTGCCTGGAGATCGTGGGTTCAAAACCCGACGGTGCTACAGCCATCCGTTGCCAAGAGAGCATAACTGGCCCTGCTCTCTGGGTGGGAGGGATGGCGTTACACTTTCTCTCCCGTCGATCAGAGAGACACCAGCCAATCGTGGCTGTCTGCGAGTTCATGTATATGGAAGAGGGTAGTTGGCGCTTTCCTCCAAGCGCGCGGGCATTCGTAAAGATGCGATGATTGGCTTCACGTGTCTCAGAGGAAGCATGTGTTAGCCTTCGCCCTCTCCGGTTGGTGGCTGTCGTGCGATAGGAGAGAACTAGCTAGTGGGAATTGGAAATGAGAAAATGAGTGAAAGAAAAAGCAAAGGTTAAACATCAAATATATTTTGGCTGATTGACTACATTTGGGGTAATGTTGGAAATTGGAAATTTGATCCCTCACTGAATTATTCCTTTAAGAAATGCGTAGGTACTGTCAATAATGGCTTCTCCCACGACAAACATGCTCAGTGTCAGTCAAGGTTTAAAAAGACAGGGAACTGTGGAGACATTATGACTGTTTTGACACAGAAGAATAAATGTGATAAAAATGAGTGAAGAATGAAGTCTGAAGGACAAGTTCCCTCAAAATAAAATCCCTTAAGTTCTGTGATATCTGGTTAGTCTTGAGTAGTCTCAGAAGGCTCAAATGCTTAATAACTGTAGAATTTGAAATATGGTCAGGTGCGTGTAAAAATACATTTAAAGGATACATATATGTAAAAGTTCTTTGAGGTCCAAATGTGATAGAGAAACCTAAGTTTAATTTGATATACATAGCCTTATTGTTCTGCTATATAAATCTATAGGCACATGAGATTTCTCAGAAGGGTCCGTGATAATATTGCCTTCTCGTGTGTAATGAAAGATAAATCACATTCATTCAACAGAGGGAAGAGAAAGTAGGTCAGGAAGAAACAGAGAAAGAGAGGTAGTGTAAGAGAAGAACTCTACCTAAACCCCTCCCCTGTCCTTATCCCCCTTCTTGTCCCCTCTCGTCTCCCTTCCCTTCCTCTCCTCTCTCGTGTGCACCCTTGACCCAACAATCCTTCCTGGACGATTTGAGTGCAGGAATGTGAGTCCTCCTCAAGCTGGGGCGACCCGCTGGGTGCATCCTATTCACATCTGGATCCAATTAATAATGCCTGGTTGTGACTATGGAGCAACAAGCCCCAGCCAAGACACATCCATCCATATCCTACTCCCAATTCATCACTTCCCATCTCTACATTGCAGCTGTCCTACTGGTTATGGCTGCAATCAGTCACGTTCAGAGAATGTATAAACATCGAATCAGGAGCGAAGCCTTTGGGGCAGCGTGACGGAATCATAATATGATCCCTCGCCCAAGTATGAGGCCCTTGGTAATAGTCCAGAACCAAGTGTCCAGAATTATTTACAAGAGAAGTGATTGGGAAGAATTGGATACCAAATACTTTGGTGTAAAAACCTTCGGTAAAGTTTTTTAGACTGAAGGAATCTGGTTAAGGGCATGCAAGCAGCTGAGAGTAGGATAAGACCTGCCCCAGTTTACCAATCATCCATTCCTTTGATCTGTTGGAAAAACAAAGCTCCAGAGACTCAGGGGCAAAGCCAAGATCACTCAGAAGCCATTAGAGCTGCTTGATACATGTCAGCCAAGTTCAGTGCGCTCCTGTCTGTGTGTGCTTAAGGACAACTGAAGAATAACTCAGCAAAGCGTCACGAGGCCAAACTAAAGACTGGAGACCAACAGCTTGTTTTAACAGACCGGACTGCAACATCAGGCCGAGACGTGAAAACTGACCGGCCAAGCCGAAAAGTCGTCCTGGCAATGTATGAATGTATGGACCAAATTCCCAGAAACACCCCAGAACCCAGACAGATTAGGAAAGAGGACCTACATTAGGGTGACGCGGACAACATTCGGAAGTAATTTTGACTGATTACAGTTCAAGCTGCGTAATTGATCAAAACCATTCACCTACACCCCCAACCTATTTCTGCAAACCCTTTTTCCATTCAGTCACTGCATAGATTCTTTGCCAGACAATTCTGGCAGTGAGTCCCTGATTCAGAGAAAGACTTTGTGAATCAGAGCTTGAAACGACAACAAAAAACATTTTTGAAGCTCTTGCCTATTGAACTAATGTATGGAATTTACATTGGTAAAGAGGCCAAGATAAGGCTATCAGTGTACAGTGTGATCTGATTCTGAGAATGCAGTTCACTACACCCTACAGGGTCTTGGCCCACCTTTATCGTTCACAAAGTTAATGGGCCAAATGTGATAAGCTGTCATGAAAGAGTGCAGAGAAATGAAAATTTGGCCCAGTGAAGGAATGGTGCCTAATCTAGTCTGGAACGCTTAAGCCTTGGGGCCCTGTCTAGCATTGCAATTAATACTAAGGGAGTCTTAACTGCTGCCAAAAATACATGCCTCAGAGTGAACGGCTGGGAAGTTTCTCCACCTTGATGTGACCTGTTGTTGACTGATTCGAAATCTGCGTTAAGAGGAGAACATTTTTATTTATCCACAGTGGGTCACTAATAACCAGTTCAGGCTTCGTTAGAATGCTTCTTAGAACCAACCAAAACCAACTTCGGAAAGCCTGGAACGCTCATGGTTTTCCAGAACAGTAGGATATTGGCTATTAGCAGGCTGTCCATCAAACGAGAGGGTGGGGTAATAAACAAGAAGTAGCACATGATGGGTGAAAGCACCCCTTCATACGTCACTACTGGCCAATCGTTGAAGAGGTGGGCGGCATGTTTAGACTTTTTTTGTTTTGGAGAGTGACCTTTCTGAACTTCTTCACCCCCCTCTTTATGAAATGCTTTTCTGACCTTCGTTAGCCTGTTCAGAAGGAACATAAAACAGGCTTAAGTGTTTGTTGCTCTTTTCCAGAGGCACTCGTCTACTGGGGCTGGAAGACAGGGAGACAGGGGTGCTATCCATAGTGCAACACCCCTGGAGCAGCTTAGGGTTAAGTAACTTCCTCAAGGACACTATTGATAATTGTTAAAGGAAGTGACCCAGAACTATCCAGCACTAGGTCAACTATTGTCCTAAAATGATATAGTACTGGAATACAAGGTTTCTAGAATGCTAATGGACAAAAAAAGACTAGCAGAATTCTTGTGTTCTTGGGGACCAGAATGTCTATGGAAACATGTCCACATGGGAGAAGAATGGATCCATTCACACAGGCTTGACGAGAGAGGCCCCTCATGAGAAGAAGGGAAATATTAGAGGCTCGATCCTTCCCGTCAGGACTGTAACGTTTCCTGGATGGGTCGGCAAAGGGTTTTACAGCCATGTGATTTAAGGGACATCTAAACAGAACAGTCAACTCCATCTCCTTCACACTTGCAGAGCTCCGAACGGCTCATGAGTTTAATGACCAACAGCAGCGTTTTCTCCACCACTTTCTGTTTTAACTTCAGCTCACACGTTTGCATTCCCGTGGCTGGGTGATCATTATGGATATCTTTATAGTTGAAAAGCCACAAGTTGACAATTAAGAGTCTTGCAGGGGGTCCATGAAATTCTGTTCCAGATAACCATCTCCAGCAGTGTGTAATCACGTTTTCTTCAAGAAAATAGGCACCCAACTGCTGAATGAACAGGCAGCATTCTTCAGCAGGGGCCACTGTAAGTGGTAATGCAGAGCAAACATGCATCTGTGTGAAAAGTGAATTAGACCAGAGGTCCTGACACCATTTTCAACCTTAACCCATTGCACTCTTTTTATAAAACCCAGTGCACAGCGGAGGAACTCTCAGGAACTCTTCTGCAGATGGCCAACCTTTCCCAAAAAATTCCCAAAAAGCTATTAAGCTTTATGGAGTTTTTCTGTTGTTTTTCAAGATTACGATTGTCACTAATCCATGGAGACATCTTTGGCTTCTTTCTAGACTTTCAATCATGCATGGCTTCACAATAACCTTTCTGAAACTTGTACATACACTAATAAAGCTTAACAAACAGGCAAAAAATGTTCAAATTTGAGGGAACTTTTTAAAAGAATTCTTACAATGGTTTAATTTTTACAGTAGGCACATACTGCAGTGTGGTACTGAAATAGAAGTCGTTCCTCACTTTCCACCGCTTCAACAGTAACATGACTGCCAAGACTCTCCTGTACAAGTTTGTTCCTGCTAACCCACAAATGTGGGCTTTACCCACGCTGTACAGGGCTGGACCGCAGCCAAATTAACGGACCGAGACAGTGGACACATGGGCAGGCCTCTCAAGCCTTTCTCATGACTCATCAGCAATGCACTTTGGGAAGTGGCTAACATCCAAAATGAGAAGTAACCTGCTCAGGTGAAATTCTCAAGCATGGAGAAACCAATGAAACCAAATGGAAACCAACCTTACCTATGAGACAAAGTTTCAATCTGTAGGCTGAATGTCGAACACAAACGTTAGTCTGTATTTTTAAGCCATATTACCATGGGGCATACACTAATGAAAATCCTCATTAAATAAGCAATGCTTTTTATGGGATAAAGATTTAAATACCCTGCCTGTTTCGTGTAAACACTTCATGTCAGTGCTGATGGATGAACGTTAACAGCTCCCTCCAGACATGAGGCAAGAGCTAAGAATGGGCCGAGTGAGGTTCTAGATTCGCAGCCAGGAGGCTGGTGGGTACCTGCAGGGTGCCGTGACAGAGGAGAGAGAGAGAGTTGGCCTAGGGGGTAGAGGAGTCCAGCGGCCACCAATCCCCATCTAGAGACCAGACTGTTTGTGCTGGCCTGCCCAGGCTTTGGTTTGTGTACACAGCTGGCAACTTCATTTCTTGCTTCCCCTCCCCTCTCTCTCTGCAACTCTTTACTCTACTTCTTGTCAAATGTCCAAAAAGAAATGAGCACCCCTCTCGTTCTGGACTCGGCCCTATTTGTTTCCAGATGCTCCGCCCCCCTCCCCCAAAGTGTTTTCCAAGAAAACAAGCCCATGGTTGCAGAGGCTTCTGGGGGAAGGGGTAGCACACAGACAGAGATAGAGATTGGGAGAGAGAGGAAAGAGGAGGGTGAGGTGTGGAAGAATGGGTCATGCAGTGCGTCTTGCGTTATCCAGTATGCAAAAGGCCGCAAAGTCTACTCCCACAATTCCCTGGGCCTAAAGCCTGGTTTATGCTTCGTCAGAAGTGCTTCTGAGAAGTGCCAGGAATTAACTTCTGAAAGCTCGGAACCTGTTCCAACGAATGGTGACATGATTCAACTGATATGAAGATGGTGCGGTTTTCAGAGTCACCTGATCTGAGGAAGACGATACAGAATTGCACCGTCTAATTGGAAACATTTATTTGAAAACATGAGCCGAATAAATTATTGACATAACATATTAAAGATATGTAATTCAAGGAACGCTTATGATTCGTCTCCAGCTTTGTCCCTTATTACATTTTTTATTTTATAAATGCATTTGAGGGGAAGATGTCCAAGAGTCCAAGCTTCCACCAGTTTCCACTCCCTTCATACATCACTACTGGCCAATAGCTGCTGAGGTAGGTGAACCAATTTCTATAAATAAAATCATGAGGAGTGAACCATTTAAAAATCATGTTTTAGAGATCACAGGTACTTCAAGCCACTCATCCTCTCTCGACTGAAAGCCGAGGACTTCTCCATTGAAGGGGCTTCTTCCTCCACATGGCAAGCTATTCTAGAACAACGTGACCTCAGTGTACACGACGCCGCTAAATGTACACAGGCGGTACCACTTCAGAACTGACTTACAATTAATGGCCGTCAGAAGAGCCAATTTGGAGGAATAAAGCGGGAAAATAGAACCATTGGCACGCCCTCGGCCTTGGACTGGCACCTTGGATTTTGCTTTTCTCACGCTCAAAAAACTGTGCAAGTCAACCAGCAAAAACAAGGCTCAATAAAAGAAAGGAAATGGTATTGACAAGTCCAAGTTGTTTTAAGACTGTTATGTAAGTGTGCTACCCTCCTAGGAGCTATTGTTTGTTGGGTGGGAACTGGCTAAAATTAAAGTTCGGGAGAAATTTGGAACACATAAAAGAAGAATTGGCTCGATTGGTGACTTACCTCTCTCGCACTGTGGACCAGTGAATCCATACACACACGCACATCTGTTGGGTCCTATGCAGCGCCCGCCGTTCTGACACCCGTTCTCGCACACAGCTGGAGATGATTAAAGCAGAGCCTGTTAGTTTATAGCCAATACAAACTATATACATCAATGCTTCAAATCTCACCAGACCAAGCTCATGGATAACCTATCATTCTGCTGTGTGTGAAGTCCTGTGTATTCATTTGAGAGTGTATATAAAAATTAAAAAAAGAGAGACAGTTCTGAGAAGGGTTACTCACGCTGTCCACAGTGAGTCCCTGTATAGCCCTTCTGACATACGCAGGAATCGTCGTTACAGGCTCCTCCGTTCATACACCGGACGCTACAGGACTGAACTGCAAGCAAGATAGAGAGAATGACAATGTATAAAAGTTATGAGGGCATGTAACTGTTAGCATTTTCTTTTTTACCAAACAGATTTTAAATCCCTGTTAAGATCCAACAAAAATTGCATAAATAATTTGTGGCTTAAATAACACAATAAACATATATTTTAGGTTGATCCGGCCACTACGCATGTGCATAACTTCACAACAAGAGGGGGCAGAGGCTTTTATGAGGCCCCTACTCTCGATATACATGCACTGTACACTACATGGCCAATAGTGCATGGCAGCTTTTTCCACTTTGATTGCATTAATCGTAAATGTTCTTTATGGGTGCCAATAATTTTGCAACATGTTTTTGAGAGAAAATACCATGATATAAAAAGAAGCTTCTATAAGAATAATTTCTGTTATATGAAAAATGTGTAGCTTCTCCAATTAAATAAAAGTGGAAAGTTCATCCATCATCAATGTTTATTTTATATAATCATTTTTGCCGATTCTTTTGAAGGGTGCCAATAATTCTGGAGTTAACTGTACCATCTTTGGGAGGGGGGGATCCAAGAACTACCCAGAAGAATACTTTAAAGTGCATTAGACCCCGTCAGGTCTTTGAAGAACAATTTCGGTTCTTGGCTTATGTGCGTTTGCATAAATGATCGTGCTGGGAGGCATATGGCATCTGTATGAGGAGAACTGATTATCATTCTCTATGTTTCATGTGTCCTGCATTTTGTGTTTTTGTGTGTGTGTGTGTGTGTGTGTGTGTGCGCGTGTGTGCGCGTGTGTGTGTGTGTGAAAACCGAACAGACTCTTTGTTCTGTCCGAACAGAGTTCAAATCCAGACATACTACAGATCAAGCGTTTGTCACGTCAAACAAAAAAGCTCAGAACGATGTTTTATTGATTTGCCTGCCATAACCGACGGCTGGAGGCTACAAACATCTAAGGGAAAAGAAAAATGGGGAAAAAATACCTTTGCTTTATCTAAGCTCACACGGACAGAGTGTAACTGGAGGGAGATCAGTCACGTTTTCCTCTCACACTTCGCTGCTTAGTTTCGGAACTTTGGCTGGAGTGTGTGTGCGTAGGTGTGTGTGTGTGTGTGTGTGTTTTTTTCTTGTGCCCAGTCGAGCAAACAGGGATAAAGATGACCTCACTAGCTAGACCTGCCGACAGCTTCCTTTCAGCCACATGCACACACACACACACACACACACACACTCGCAGAGATGTGGGATAACAGGCAGCCCCAGCTCTGCAGTGTACCTCTGAATACCCCCATCACCTCTGTTAGATTTTTACAAGGCACTGCAAGAAGAAAGCTGAGCGAAGGCTCTTTACACAGGGCCGGAGCATTGACTGTATATGAGGTGGACAACATGACGCCACTGATTCCCATTGTGCCATTCTGAAGCCCCTGACTTGGCCAAATTGAAATTTGTGTGCAATTGCGCAATAGATCAAGTCTGATCAAGAGTCTGTGCACTAGAGTCTGTGCACTAGAGACAGGAGGTGGTGTCCGCTTTATGCCTGCCCATATTTGTTATGGACACGCCCCTTTGTCATGCCGGGAACGTGTATGTTGACTGAATACTAAAAGGTTTATAAGTACTGTACATACCAACCTGGGCCCAGTTTCCCAAAAGTATTGTAAAGCTAAGCTCATTTTTACTGGTAGAGAGGGTGTTCAAGGTGATGCCCGCTCTACCATTTAACAATGATCTTCGTGCTGCGAAGCTTTGGAAAACTCCGATCTTACTTTATGATAAATTCTTGCAAATTTGAACAAATGAGGGCAATGTGGTTGGATTTCATACTAATAAAGGAATAAGAAAAGGTAAGAAAGCTAGCCCTGCCTCCTAACTCTAACCTTTGTATATTTTTATACGACTTGGGTCATACAGGGCAACGTTTTCGGTCAAAACTTTCGTCATTTGTACTCTTTCGGCCGAAAACCGAAAGTGTTGAAAATTTTTGGTGGGCGAAAATTTTGGTGCATCTCTAGTCTTAAACTTTGTCCTTGCCCCCCATGAAGCCTGAATGCCGCCCCCCTTCCAGGTGTTCTAGCTATGTCACTGTTCTTACAGCTCCCAGTGTCTCAGACACGCCACCTCACGCACCACTGGCCGAGCTGACAACTGATTATGATACTGAAAGTCAATGGCCGAGGCAATTAGTGCGCACTCACAGTGAAGAAGCAGGCAGAGGAGGATTGTTTTTTTATCCTGAGTGCAGCTGTGATTCCTTGAACACAAATTACCGTAGCCAACAGCCGTGACTGTGGTTTGTTATTTATGGAGTAATTACAGATTCATCGTTGAGTCATAAACGCGGCCGCTCCCTCAACGGCGCGGCCGTTTGGGATTTACGAACGATGTTATTACTAATCTCTCAAATCTCGGAGGCTTTTCCAGAGAGGATGAGTGTGTGTGTGTGTGCTGATTCGTGTGCACTTTCATTATGTCACGACACTCCGAGATTCCAGAGGAATTACATGGCTGATTTGACCATGAGGAGTCAATTGACTGAACAATTTTACAACCTATGACGCCAGTAGCCTTACGTTATATGTAAGTTTATTTGTCCTGGACACTGTTACAATAGAGTAACAGAAGAACCGTGGTCAACGTTAAAACTAGTGGTTGACTGATACATGGTCCAGCCGATAAGTTGGGTTTTCAGTTTTAAAATGCAGAGATTATTGGCGTGATGATGTGACTGAGGTAGGATGACTTTTAGTCTAGTTTCAGCTTTAAAATATTAAAGATCCTTGAATTTCTATCCTAAATACTTCATTTGAACTACGGTACCATTTTATGTGAGGATGTCTCATAAAATGGGTGGCGGGTCAAGAAAAAAAAAACGTCGGCTGTTGCTACTCTGAATAACGTTTTAAGCCTTTACTTCATGCTCCATTACATTTCCAAATCCTAAACCTTATTTATCCAACAACTATATAGAAAACAATGACAAATGATTTAGCTAATATTGTATTATAAGAGTAAGGAAGAGAAAGCGTGGCACCTTCATGGTTTAGGAGTTTAGGAGGTTAATAACAGGGAAAGATTTTTTTACCAGAACGACATGGAAAGGTGTTTATTTACAGTCTAAACTTCTCTAGGTTATCAACAGTGGTTATAGTGTCTGTCTGCAGTCTATCCTGTAGCTTAACGGGCTGCATTCAGAAGATTAACGAATAGAATTACGAGAGTGAAAACAGCCAACTTAACTAACCAAGATAATACAAACCATGCTGGGCTAACTTTGCTAACTTTGGGTGAATGTCAAATTAAACAAAGGTCAAGAATAAAAATAAAAAAAGATCTGTATGTGCACTGTTCTGTTTAGCCACTGGTGTGTCACTCATAAAACTCCACTACAAGCTCGAAAAACGTGCATTTTTGTTCATTAATAAAGTACTGTAAAACTGCACTAGCCCATCGGCTTTCTATAAAACAGCGTCAAAGAATTTTACCAAATCGGTACTGTAATATTCATGCGAAAAATTTGTGCTTGTAATGGAGAGCCAGTATAAATAATGTGGCATGTGTGGGACGGCTTCTAAGAAATGGTAGCCTGCTTAAATACTGCGCAGGCCTCGTTAGACCCCATCGATAATTAAAATGCCATACCAATGGTTTATGTTTAATAAATCTGTTTTATGCTTATGCTCAAAGTTAAATAAATCTTCTAACAATGTTTATGATGAATAAATCGAATTAAAGTTCTGCAATTTTAGTAAGATCAGTACCAGCATTGGTGGTCGACCGCCAGTTAAAACATGTCATCCTTCAATTTTTCCAATGTCTCTTTGCTCCTTCATAAACAAAATCAGTTAAATAATTTTTCTGAAGAACAGCCAATGCAACGTTTTGTGAAATTGACCGAGCCCTCTCCAGAAAAATCCTCACAGCTTGACATTTGATCTCAAATGAAATGAAATCAAATGAAATCAAATAGACACATGAATTTCGTAACCCGATTTTTAACCGACTTTCAGCCTAATAATCAGATTAACACAACCCGATGGAGAAGCGCTCCCCAGAAACAGTAAACACCATCAACTTAATTCAACACTTCACGTTTGCAAAATGGCGACAAAGCAACATTTAGGGGTGACGCTGAAATCAAGCATTTAGAAAGAAATCGGATTATTGACTGACTCATGTAGACCCGGAGTTTTTATCGTATTACTTAAGTGCGTGTCGCCACGTTGGAATGAATTATTTCCAAAATCTGTTTTATTTTTTTGCAGTTATCAGATTATTATTATTATCATTGTTATATTACATTTTAATACATTTGCGATTTGTTTTATTATTATTACACACGGCTCAAATACAAATCCCCATGTTAGTGTCGAAGCAGGTAACATGACAACGGCAGTCTGTTATCGTTGTCAGGTTTGGTCTTCTACATGTGTCACACACACACACCAACAAACCTAAACATCTGGCGAGCCAAATGAATCAGTGTGAATTGGGGAAACACTCCAGAGACACAATCCCAACAATAACACACACAGGCTGTTCCTACGAACCCAAAGTCTGAATTCTCAAGTGTTCGTTGCCATTTGTTTGGATGGTTTAAAAGTGTAAAGTCGCCCTAAGACTTCATAAAACTTTATAAAAACCCTAAACTTTATCAAATTAATCCTTTTGGGTGATCCATTTGAGTGAACAGTCTGGTCAAAGTGTGAAAAATTGTCCCTGTATCAGTTTTGCAGCATTCTTTTAAGAAACAGCGGGTGCTAAAAATGGCATTGCAGAATCTGTTACTATTGGACATGTGACAGGCGAGTGTTATTGCATCATAAAATATAAGAGCCTGTCATGTTCGAATATTGTGCAGGTTGTGCAACACCGATTTACCCAGTGAGGCACAAAGACTTGGCAGTATTTCCAATTTTCATGTTTGTAGAACCTGATTCTCTTGATGAGGGTTAGAGTGTCGGTGCTTCTGAACCACCATGTCAATCATATTTTTTACTTTAATATTTTTTAAACACGTTTTGCGTGACTTCAATGTGTTGTAAAGGGATGTGAGTGTGTTGTGTGTAGGGAGGCTGGTTGTGTTTTCTCACCTGCAGCAGCTGCAGCTCCACAGCTGGGAGCGAGGTGACCGCTGGAGCAGGTACACATGTTTGGCCTCGAGCAGAAGCCATCGCCACAGGAGTTCCTACAGATGGCTGAGGGGAGAAGAGGAGAGACAGATATCCAAAGAAGATGGAGAGAAGAGGAGAGAAGAGAAAAGGAGGGGAGTCAACAATATGCAAATAACGTTGATTATAAAACAGGAAGCCTAACCTTCTCTGGCCAGCAAGAGTTATTTTTTAATTCTCGTTCATATGCAATAGGATTATTGGCTAGCAATAAGGATACACTGGAATCAGTCAAATCTTTTAGGAGCTGTCAGCAGATCCAGACTGACATTCCTCACTCTTTCCTATTAGTTTTACTGTAGTTACTGAATATTTCATAGTAGCTACTAAATAACATGCAACATTTAAAATGCATAACTAAGCCAAGAGTTTAAGGGGACAGCTCTAACTAAGTTATAGAGTTAACATACAGTTCAATAAAATGGCCAATGGAGTTGCTTCATGAATACCCATGCGTTAGTCATCCTGGTGGGTGTTCCCCTTTTCCATTTCTCCATATGGACCCCTTTTAACACATCACCCACCACTTCTCAAAACAAAAACTCCCTGGAACACTTCAAGCCCTCAGTCATGAGATACAGTGGAGCTACTCACGGACTATACACTGGTTCCCTCCGGGCAACGTTTTCCATCCCGGACAACAATAAGGCTGGAATCGGGAACCACACACGTTGGGCCTGAAACAGAACAAAAACACATGCAATGAACAAAACACGGCAATAAAAGCAGAACAGGGAAGTTTCGTTGTTCATGATTGCTGTAGAAGATTTGATTCTAATACATAAACCTTTCAAGACTCATCATGAGCTACAAGACTGTTAAACGATGCTACGCGCTGCCGTCGAAGCCACAAGTCAGTCTCATTTCAATTTAATTATTTTTTGAATTGCGTTTAATTGCCAAAGTCCTAATAAAATACAACAATAACCAACTTAACAATCCTAATGCCACCAATCAGAGGCGTCGCTGTAACTATGAAAAAGGAGCCGATTAGTGACCGCCCACTTTTACAACAGTTTCGTCTCTGAAGTATATCTGCACGCTACAGTGTGCCTCACTAGGTCACAAGCTAAGTTAGTTAACTAGCAAACTTACTAGCAAAGTAGACAGGCCAAAAACAAATAAACGATAAACATATAATATAGAACACTATGGTCCTGATTTACTAAGATCCCAAAATAACAGGGGCTAATTTTGCATGTGTAATGGCATAAGTTTGGTGTGTTGCGGGTGATTTACAAAGCATAATAGCGTACGTCACGTGCAAAGAAGGGGGAGGAAACAATATGTAAATGACTTTTTTGCGTGTGCTAATTGGTCTTAATACCCGTGACAGGTTCAGATTTCTAAGAGACTCCCGGAGGAGTCAAATAAAACCGAAACCAAACTTTCAGATTATTTTACTTTGGCATAATCTTGATCAACCTTCTCATTATTAAAATACATACAAAAAACTGTATAATTATGTCTTTAACTGACTTTGAAACGGACTTCTGAAAATGCTCTCCGGTCGTACTAATTTGCGCACGCATTCTCTCTTCCCGAAGTGACTTTCAGGCTGCAGTAAATCACACTGCGGGTGCAAAATGAATCGATTTGCATTGACTCCGCCCTGTATTGTGCACTTTTAGACAGAAACGCCCCAAATTGCATTCATTCATTCATTAAGGTAAAAGTGCAAAAAACAAAATCCTCTGTAAACCCTATTAGTAAATCAGCCTGCACTTTTTTTTTTGCGAGTTTTATCAAGTTTGCACATGTTTTTACACACACGAACCTTTAGTAAATCTTTGTACACAATATATACAATAATAACAAAACACTTAAGTATATACAAAAGCCCTAATGAAGAAAAAACGCGACTGCGATGCTTATGGAAGCAGGTTGAGAGTGGAGGGAAACTGAATTGATGACATCACTCGCAATGCTTTATGGAATCAGTAATCCATTCCCCCGTAAAAACATTAAGTACACAATCTTGTCTCTTTACCTTTTTTCCTGTTTTTAAAACTTTTTATGCTTCAAACAAAATTGTTAGAATTTGTTGTTTTTGGTTCGACGCTTTATTCAATGCTTTAAACTCTTTATGTAAAAAAATTCTGAAATGTCTACGAAGGTGATAAATGAGAGAGAAACTTTCAGAACTGCTGTTGAAAAAAATGTGTTCAGCTCCATTGTCCAAAAAAAAAAAAAAAAAGGTTTAAGCCCTTTTGATATGAATGTGGTATAAAAACCTTAAAAGGACACGTTCAAGGGGACCACATTAAAAAAAAAAAAAAAAAACAGCCCAGTTTCGTCTAGATATCTAAACTTCGCGGGACGGAAATGTTTACCGTGCTCCCTCAGTAACTCTGAGCTGTTTTTGGCCGAGCTCCAGCTCTGCAGCCCACTTAAAGAGTTTCGATATGAAGGAGTCTGACCGTGAGTTTGATGCCATGGCCGTGTTTAATGCTCCCCCACTTGGCCAGCTTTTCTGAGAGAGCAAATGTCTTCGAACTGCCTGAATTAAAATTCTACACCATGACAACTTGGACTCAAGCGCCATCGCATGTGGCAGAATCTTTGCGCCCTTTACTACTGCTTACATACTTGTACGTAAAAAAAAAAAAAAAAAAACACCTTAAGGTCCACTTGGACAACCTCTGCCTGCTAAAAACGCCTTATTTCTGTCAGCACCTGGTTATGCCTCATAGCCACGAGGTACGTCCATCCGTCCAGGAACACAAACATAAACATGTGCACATTCTTCTTCTGCAGAAATCAAGATGTTTTGCCGTGTTAGTCGGCTGGGAAAACAAGTTTGTAGGTCTTTTCATGGATTCCAAAATGAAACGCAAGCGCCCAATGGCGAGGCAAAACCAAGAAAAGACAGCAATAGGTGGAAAGTGAAGGAGAGGAGAAAGCCAAGAGAGAAGAGAGATGAGTGGCAAGACAGGACAAAGAAAGTGTGTGTGTAGAGAGCAGTTGTAAGGAGGTGAAGGGTGAAGGAGATAAAGAACCAGAGGCTAAAGGCAGGAAAAGAGAAATGGTGGGAAAGGGCTAGGAATCAGCAGGAGGGAAAGAAAACAACTTTAAGTTAAGTAATGGCGGAAAACAAGGCCGTGGAAATTAGGTCCAGACAATGATGGAGCACCAGCTAGTGGGGTAAAAAAAAAAAAAAACCTGAGGGTCGCATTTCTCAGCCTAACGCGCTCACTCTTACAGCCTGAAAAATGAACTCTTAGACGCAGAGAATGAGAGGAACCTGCCAAGATGGATCCCCCCTATAGACGTCTCTCCCTATCGACCTCCACTAAACGCTGTGCTCATAGTTGACAGGTCTTTGAGTTTGAGTTGTTACTCTCCCTGGGTCTGTTATTTTCTCCCATCACCATTAAGCAGTTCTTCGCCAGGGTGGAGCAATAATCAGGCGATAATGGTGGCGTCCCAATGTGATCAGATGCTTTTGAAGAAACATAGTAGTTCAGTACATTAGCTAGCTAGCTACAGCGTTAGAAAACAAAAATGCTATCTAGCACTAAAAAGGTTCTAAGGGGTTGTACCTCTGGGGTAACCCTTAAAGGTTGTATGTAGAACCCTACACCAGAGGGTTTCCTTTTTGGAAAAGGTTACATTTACAAAGTTAGACCTATTAACCATCCGAAGAACCCTTGAGGAACCTTTTTTAAAGAGTGTGGGTTGGTTTTATTTGCCACTTTGAGCAACAAGTGACATTAAGAAAACGCTAAAAGAACGACAAATTTGCCTTCCTAGTATTACAAAAAACAGGCCAACATCGTGAAGTGAATGTAAGGTGTTCATTTATCCCAATTACTTTGCACATCAGCACATTTTTACCTAGAATTATGTGAAAGATTAGATAATAAAATGAGAATAAAATGTCCTACAGAAAGTCAGTGATGTCCTTGGGCTGCTTTTACAAGGATATTTTGTCATCTCTCGAAAAAAGCATTGATATGCATTGCTGGTTTGTTGGAGGCCAATTTTTTTTATACCGTCTGTATAAAACATGCATAGAAATATACAGAAATAAATAAAAATTACTGGTTTGTCTTGTACCCACTTACGTTCTTTAAGTCTTAAATATGAGGGGGTGTACAGGAAATTCTGAACACAGCCATGGAGAGCATTGTATAACGACTGCAGTGCGATCTGGGCTAGCTTGTTAAGATTTATTTTCAACAAGAGACCTTTTTACAGTTAACGTGAGAATAATCTTTATGCATTGCCATGCGATGGTGCCTCACTGAAATCAACGGCAAGAGGTGCATTTTTTGGTGGATTCCTTGTGAAAGCAGCTTTAGGTTTTTGACATTTTCAAGAGCCCTGCAGGTCACTGACCTATTACAGGCCATATATCTCATGTCAAATGAAGCAAATTCTTATCTCCTTGCAGCGGGAGCCGAGCATGCTCCTAGCAAACTGAACTTGGAGCAGAGCAGAAGGTCACAAAAAAAAACAACCCACATCAGCTCAAGACCTCCAAGGCAGGAAATTCTTTACCGGCCTCCAGCTTGGTTTTCAAAGCTATAAAGAACTAGCTAGGCTCATGGAGGAACATTCTTAGCAGACGTGATGCCAAATGCAGGACAATGTTGACTCAGGAGCTACCGTTCCTGAAGAGGTCAAAGGTTGAGTTGCTGGCATCTGGCCTAAGCTCGCGGCTTGCTGCTTGCGCCCAACACACAACTTGCAGGCCCTGTAAATCTTTCCATGGTCTTTTTGCAGGTCCTGCATGGTCTTTTCCAAGCCCCTGACCTGGATGACCTGTGATGACCCTGATGTCTAGACAAGACTTTTTGCCCTGGATGAATAGACATGGAGGAGTCTTCTATCTCAAGATCCTAAGCAAAGTAACCTCCAACTATTGTACAAGCTGCCTCGAGTTATTAACTGTCTCACATTTCAAACTCCTGCACGAGTTGCGATAGGAATGTTTGTCAAGCCGTCCAAAGATAGCTCATGAAAAACAAGTGGCCATAAAATGCAGTTTGTATGTTTGTTTTTTTCAAGGAATGTGGCGTAAACTATAACAGCCCAAAATTATTAACATCAAACAGTTTTTACATTCCATCTAGACATTTTTTTTTCAGTCCAAACCATATTGGATGCATCACCAGATCATACCAGATGCTGCACAAAACTCCTGCATAAATGTTGCATAAATTTCCTTCCATTTTTATCCCCCAAGAAAATCTATTTACGCAATGCACATTTATATGACTGAAGTCTGTGATTCATACAACATTTGTTATTCATAATGGAATCCATTGCATCTAATGTGATTTTTTTTTTTTTTACATGAAGGAAAATACATTCAAACTCCTGCAGAGAAAATGTGCATCAGGCGATTGAATCCTGACTGGCCGAGGAAAACTGGCGTCCCCTTGGCTCAGGCTCGGGTGGCTGAATATGATTCTCTGCTTTGAGGAACATTCTCAAAAGCCAGCAAACATTCAACAACATCTCCCCCGAGGCCGCTGCAGACTCCATAGCCAACGTTCTGCTTTTCTTCTAAGGTCCTTGATGTTCTTTTTTATTCGGGACCTCAAAAAACAGTTCACCCTGGCGTTGGTGGACCCACGCCACAAATTCTTGCGAATCACTTCACTAAGAGAGCCAATAAATCAGGCGAACTCCAAATTAAACAGCCTGCTCAAACAGTCTGAAACAGGCACAGCGTTAACCTGCAGCCTACATCGCCATCTGAGTCTCATCATTACATTCCGTCCTAAGACTTAAAAATTTCCTGTTCTTTCCAAGAAAAGAAAACAGTATGGATGGTATATTGGAGACGAGTGTGCAATTTACACCTCATCTAAATCGGGCTGAAGCTTCCTAGCGGGCCAACAGTGACAAAATGGCGGTCTTTTGGGGTGGGTGATGTGACAAAAAATATTATATTGCAATATTCAAAGATGTTTTCACGATACAAGATATGTATCGTGATATTTCACTTTGCCAAGGTTATAGTTGGAACGCACACAACACACTACCACAATATAAAAGAAATATAACTATAAATTATTTTTTTATTCAAAAATATTACAAATATTTACAAGAAATTTTTATATCCAATCAGCTACTTGTTACTCTGACTAACAATAAGTTAGGCGGTGTTGTAGAAGTAATAACAATAACTATGATATTTTCAGAAAAGTGTATCTTGAGATAATTTACTGCAAAAGCAATATCATATCGTCATGTTGCTCATGTTTAGGATCAGTGACAAGGGAATTGTGAAGATAAGAAAAATCAGGAAGTTGTGCAAGCCCCCGAGTCCCGCTGGGACTTTCTAAATTATGCCACTTAAATTTGCGCCACATAACATGGTTCCTTACTGAACAGATTATTCATTAAAAAAAAGTAATAGTGGAAAACTGGCCAATAGATGTAATCCTTTGGAAAGGCTACGCCCTCCAAGCTTTTGCGTGCAGACACAAAAAGGTTCCACTACACATGTTGTTATTCAATTCTCCCATGAGTTCTTGTACAAAAAGACAAACAGTGCTTGGAGAATTCAGACACTCAAGCCAAAAGTATTTATTTAGGCCTGCCTGACTCACATCAGACATATTTTTTGAAAAATCGGTTCTTTGTGGTAAAGGCATGGTCCTGCTTAATGTAATTACAGATGATTCAGTGTTATGGTGACGTATTTCTGTTCGCCATGCTTTCTGGCTCTTTCTCACCTGCAGCCTGAAAACAAATGTCCTTTGTGGCAGCCCCCCCTTCCCCGAGTGACGGGGATACCTCATTTCCCATGGCAGTTTGTGGGGTAGTCAATAAGTAGGGACAGATGAGAGGCTGATTGGAATAACTGATGCCGACATTCGAGACCGTGGAAAACAAAACATCCCTTGTTGCAAAAATAAAAAATAAAAAATTCAGCAACCCAGCCAGTTCTGTGGACTCACACGTCCGTCCCAGAGCTCCCGAGACGCATTGCGAAAACGTTTGGAAAGCTGCCTCCATCGTCCGTCGCCTCATGTTGATCTACAGTGTATTTACCATAGCTTTCAAAATAAACCGCTGAGAAATTATCCTAAAGTAGTCAAAAGTGTCGAACTCATTCAAGGTGGCCAGGGAAGAATGTAAACGCCTGTGTCACCAGCATTTGTGCTCCTGTCATTTCACTTTTAATGAAAATTGTCATGTTGTTACCAGCATTTCTGTCAGAGAGCCAACCATCTGTACGTGACTCTTTTAATAATTATTATTATTATGCCTTTAAGTTTTGGTTTGGCCTTAATTCAAACAGTGTAAAATCCATCAATAGTGGAAAGCAAATGGTCACAGACTCATTTTTCAACACACTCCCATACAACCATTTCCAGAAAGCTCTTGATAAAATGTCCTACTATGCCATGTTCAAATTGATTCATGTTTACTGTGTTTATGTGGAGATTTCATATTAACATCCCTTTGTGGTATTTGAAGCTTGAAGCTATCAGAAATTTTCACGAGTTGTGATGCAATGTTGACATTTCTCAATATGGCGGTTTGGTGAGCGGTCAATGCTAAGTGTAATTACAGTGTAATTTTAGTCATACGGAGCCTTCTTTTTGGTAATTTACCAACACTTCTGAGGGAAATGTTGGTATTCCTGACAGTTTGGTCTTGTTTCCACTGTCAATGTGTCTTTACATTGTCGGTACATAAGACTTTATGGCTACGTTTGAACTAGATAAATTGTTACCCTCGGTCATTAGCTAATTTACGCTCCATATTACCCAGTTGCCTAGCAACAGTGCTCTCACGACTTTAACCACTTGAACGGTGAGCCTATCCTGTGCTCGCCTTACTATGTCAAAAGCACGAATTCACGAGTTCCATTTGGAAACAACATCACAGTTACTATTTCTCATGGTTAAAGTGTCAGTACGGACTTGCTAAGATATGGCTGCCAAGAATTAGCATTAAGTTTACTCTTTGAGAACATAGTTATATATCTGTACCCTCTTTAGTTTGTGCATTATTGCTGTTCAAAATCTTCTGTACCCTCTTTTCACATTATTTAAGGCCTGGAACTTGATTATTGATGGGAAGGTTTTAAAGAATCAACAAGCTCATTTGGCACATGGTTGCACTAGCACACTGTCAAGGTGCCGGTGCTGGTTCCCTAACTGGTGACTAATCTCAAACAGTTCTGAGCTGGTTTTGTTCGGTTCCAGCACCAAAATGCTGCTGCTCTGAAACCAAGAACTGATGACGTCATGGGTTCAACAAGATTATTGCTGAACAATTAGCAAAATTAGGTATTGCAACAGTGAATCAATGGTGCGACAAGGAAACGACCGTTTTACTGGCAATTGCAACAAAATAAATAGCAGCTACATTGCAAATGCTAATGCTGACAAAACTTCCTATGAGCACCTACACACTCAGAATAGCTAAAAACAACGAAATATATTTTATGTTGTGTAGTTATTGTCTATGATGATAGTTACTTAGAATACTCTTAGAAAAAAGGTTAAACCCTAAATGGTTCATTGGTTTGTCCCTCTGGGGGAACCCTTAAAGGTTCTATGTAGAACCCCACAACAGAGGGTTTCCCTTTTCAGAGAGGGTTCCAAGTAGAACCCTTAATTATCCAAAGAAGCCTTTAAGTGATCACTTATCACTTAAAAATCCCCCAATAACCCATAATTATTCTTATTCATTAGTAAACGTATTAGTAAACTCACTAGTCAACACCCACATCTGATTACATAAATAATGGTTCTTGCAAACATGGGCCGGTTCCTAAAAAGATTCGGTGGTTCCCTGAATCAGCACCAGCTCCAGCACCTGCACCGTGGTAATAGTGAGGAAGCCTCTTACCCCCTGAGAGTATCCTGTCCTCTCCGGCGCACCCTCTGCTGGATGTCTCCCTCCGGCTTTCCGTTGAAGAGGCTCGCCTGCAGGCCTCCGTCTCCCTGAGCCTGCACCGCCTGGAGAGACGCCCAGCACACAGCGACCCATCCCAGCACCACCCTGGCCACAGTCCAAGCCCCCATCAGCCCACGCTGCGCTGCTCCTCGAGTCCTCACTCTTAACACTCTCTCACTGTGATCGCCTGGACGCCTTCGAGCTCTACTCGTCCTGTCCACTTCCACTCCAGGGTGAGAGCTGGGGGTTCAGAAAAGGGGAAGAGGGTGAATAAGTGCTTACTGTGCATTGCCTTGACAT
Organism: Olivaichthys viedmensis; assembly: GCA_028565825.1. Lineage (NCBI taxonomy): Eukaryota > Metazoa > Chordata > Actinopteri > Siluriformes > Diplomystidae > Olivaichthys > Olivaichthys viedmensis. Next base: position 10,503,669 of record JAOUQW010000004.1, read on the forward strand.
TGTGTTATGATTGATTATGATTTTCCTTACTGCCGCATTTAACAGCTTACTTACAAATTATAACTACAATAAATCGGAAGTGGTTTGAATAGAATTAATTGTGCTTTCATAACAAAATGACCGAGATAACTCTAGAAGCACCAGTAAGTCAATATGAACGACCTGCTTGTGTGTGCAGGACCATGTGACCTTTACTGTGTAGCCCTTAATGTGACAAGGGATATTGCTAAGTGAGCAGATGTGTGTTTATTCTGGACGCAGGTGTGCCGTCTGAGAGAGGAGATGCCATTGCTGCTGGAGGAATGGTGTTGCTCATTTCCCCCAACAATCCACACAGCTACACCCACTTTAATTCAACAGTATAGAGTCCATTAATCATCTATTAAAGAAAGCTATACGTCACTTCACAAGAATGTTAAAATGATCCCACTGAATTTCAGGGACCAAAACTGAATCAAATCCCAGCTTTCAAAAGCCAATCAAATTGAATAATTCCAAATAAACACATCTGACGCATTCATCGTCAACAAATCACACCCTGAATCTCTATAAGTGGGTTATAGTTGGAAGAAATCCACTGTAAAGTTTGGGCATTAAGGCAACCTATAGCTGATTTTTATAACATGCACTAGGCTATTATGCCTGCTCAATCATAGAGCTTTCATGAGCACAGCGATTTTGAATTACATAGCAGCATGTGCAGTTTTACAAGTCCACAGCCACCGCATTAGCGCAGTTTAGTCTTGAAAGGTGGCCAACTGCTCAGTCCTCTCATTAAAGCAAGAGTTCAGGCTAAATAATGGGCCTCAAAAGATTTACAACTGGTAGAAATGGGTTTCATCTCCAAGGGGGTTACGAAACAACAGGGTACAGAGACTGGGCCTTTTCGTTTCAGCAGGATATATTTGTATTCCACTAAAGAAAACAATACATCTCTCTTATAAAGCTTGGAGGGATGGTTGCTCCAACCCCCTGGTCTACAAAACTCTCTCCCCTGGTAACATCCAGACTTCATCAGACTTCATTCTACAGTGTGAAGTCTTCATGAATCTATTTGCAAGAGACAAGAAAACCAGAGCACAGCAGCAAAAAGAAGAAGAAGAAGAAAAAAGTGCAGCCCAAGTCGTGCTGAGCAGCTCGTTTGTTGTCTCAGACGAAAAATCAATTACCCACACTTCCCCTATTAAAGGCTAATTACACAATTGTGGATTCGTTTATAAACACGTCCGGGTTGTCAGTGGCGGGCGCGCGCGATGCCGTTTAATTAACGCGATAAACGCGCGTTCACGCGATACCGTTTAATTAACGCGATAAACGTGAACGCGCGCGCGGTCACGCGATGCCGTTTAATTAACGCGATAAACGTGAACGCGCGCGCGGTCACGAACACCCGCAAAAAGGTTTCGGCTCGCAAGAAGACAATCTCAGACGAGCGACGAAAAACCCTTATAACAGATATTTGTAACAGTTCTTTTCTTTTTTCTATACGTGCGCTAGATATAGACAGTTTATTTCCCCCTCTAATTAAACCATATTATTTTCGAGGAACATCGAATGACTTGTGTCATTTGTATTCATTAACGTTAACCGGTCACTCTCTTTTTTTTTCTTCTTCTTCTTCTGGATGATCAAGAAGGAGAATGTCGGAGATTATAAGAAAACAAGAATCACTCAAACAAGCTATGCATCAAGCAAATGATTATTGCAAGTGATATAATCATTTGCAATATGTGAAATATGTCGTGAAAACAGATTTGAACTTTTTTTCGCTCTACTAACGTTCGTTTCGCTGCTGTCTCGGCTGCAATGTCTAACTTTCAGCACAAAAATAAAGTCTTACACGTTTCTGTTAACAACACCAAAACTCGGGAATAAAATCTTAAAGCGGATTACCTTCTAACTGTCGGAGTGCGTTGAGGCTGTCCAGCCCGGAGTCCGGTTATTGTAAGGGGATACGCTGCGGCTCAATGGGGAAAATTGCAGCGCAGCCTTGGGAGAAAAGAAAAAGTTTAGTGAATTAGAGTAGATAGGGAAAGGGGAAGGGCTTTGTGTAAGACGTAGGCAAAGGGGGCGGGGCTTCTACCGGGCTGCGTGGGGGGGCGAGGGGGGGGGGTCCGCATACCTTTGGTGCCATGAGATAATTAAGACCAATGCAAACAGCAGGCGACCGCCGCTGAGCAGAAAGTATTTTTGCTTCTGGTTATAGGTTATAGTGGGAACAGCACGCAGCAATCTATAATCATGCAACAATGACCGGCTAAAAATAGTTCCAGTCTTATATCCTAGGCAAACTGAAAGTAGTTAGCTGCATAATTGAAATCTTTAACAATTACTCTCGTGTGTTTCTTCATTATACATTATATAGCTATATAAATATGTTGTAAATATATATATATATATATGTATATCTTTCTTTCTTTTTTTCAATCAAACGACCATTCAGTACTTATTGTTAGTTATTTGGTGGCAAACAATAATGATGAGAAAATGTATTTAACAGAAAATCACACAAAGGTCTTCAAAATCTGTAAACATTTCATTTGTAATATTGAATTTATTTCACCCTGCCGCTAATTCCATTCATCCAATTTCATCAAACCAGTACGTTACAGCTGTTTCATG
>JAOUQW010000004.1:10511015-10531280 GCA_028565825.1 Olivaichthys viedmensis
AGCGCAGGGTCAGCCATGATACAGCGCCCCTGGAGCAGGGAGGGTTAAGGGCCTTGCTCAAGGGCCCAACAGTGGCAACTTGGCAGTGCTGAGGCTTGAACCCTTCTGATCAGTAGCCCAGTGCCCTAACCACTGAGCCACCACTGCCATTACAATATTGAAGTGGCACAAATCCAGATCTGGAGTTTCCCAAAAAGCAACACAGCACCAACAGCATTGGTAAATGGTAGAGCAAGCATCACACTAGACACTCTCTCTCCCAGTTAAGATGCTCTCTTTACAATGTTTTTGGAAAACCGGGCCCAGATTTTTCCAAACATGTGTGAACACAAACATCTAATCTTTTTAAATCAGATTTGAGAAACCTGGGCTACATTTGCATTTGCAAAGCTTAGGGTTTTGTTCAGACAGGCAGCTCAAAGCCAATTTTTTTTGGCATATCTGATTTAAGTGGGAAAGATTTTCTGCAGTCTAAACATTAAAAAAAAAACATGAATTCCATCTATTTTTCCAATAGCATTCGAGCCACATTTGTATGTAGTTTCATATACAATTAAAAATCCTTTCTTTGATTAAAAAATTTAGTTTTTGTTGCTGTTGTTTGCGCCGAATACGTTCAGACCTGTGACTGGACGTTGCCCTTATGTAAAACATAATCCATGGCAAAATTTTGCACCCAAATATTTGTGAATTCAAAACTGCCAGTAATAGCTGCATAAACAGCAAAACTTTTGCATCTGCATTTCGTTTTTTCACCTCCTTATGAAAAACGACTACCATTCATTTTATCACTTCTACAACGTCTCGCAAATATGACATTCTTTGTTATTGTAATGTGAAACATAGCCAGTGATTCCTCTGCAGCTCGTTGGTCAAACACCTTGTTTCTTTTTTACAGCCCCTCGGTAACTGTAACCTCATCTACCCTCCAGCAGCAGCTGTACCCAGCCGGTGATGTAGTGCAGCAAGAATGCAGGACTTCAAACGAGGACAAAAGTGAGTTGTGTTCAGGCTCTAAGAGCGTGTCATCCCATAAAGCCCACCCCAGCAGGCTCCATCCGTACGTTTATTCCCGATGGCCTTGCGTGTCAGTACGGTCTCTGAGATAATGGGGGGGTTCGTACGTGTGTACGAGGCTCCCTGAGTTGATTGAACACATTTTACCATCCCTGGGACTTGGTTTACCTCCTCCTAAAGACGCAGAAGGAGGACATGAGGAAGAGAGAAAAGCAAGAGAGGATGCTTGAGTCGATGCATATTGAGTTTTGAAATCACTCGATCATGCAGTAAGACTTCCTGGCAGGGGTAATCAGAAATGTCTTGAAATTTCTTGAGAAAAGCAGGGGGTAAGACAAAAAAAAGGGAGGAGAAAGGGGCAGTGGAATTCCAAGAGCTGAATATTTACCCACCAATTCCAGTACGGACTCATAGTTTTCAGATGCATGACATCTTTCACATTCAAAGGGGGGGCTGTTCCAAACATACAGTAATTATGGCTTTGAAAATGATCTTGATGAATGCACCTCATAGATTTCATCGTTTCCTCAAAAGTTGTCTGCGTTCTCTTATTTCTTTCCTGTCTGCGCTTTGTTTTCACGAGGACAGATACAGAATGGAGAAAGTGAGGTCATCCTATTGAGTATCCTAGTGAGATTACAAATTCTCCATCCTCAACTCACTTTCCCTCACAAGACTGCAGGCTATAGACTACATGCAGTCTTCTCATACATTTTTAAGTCACAGGTTATGTCTCAAACCACACACTATGCACTATATTCTTACACTACACACTATGAACTTGATTATCTAGTATCTGGATTATTGCAGGGCAGCAAAGTCTCAAATCAAACGCGAATGAGAAATTTCAGCGCAGTACCAGAACAGCCTGCACAGGAACAACCAGCAGTTTTAAAGTCCAAAATGGACACCCTAAACTTTTTGTGCTCCTAATTTGCGTCTGCGGTGTAGAACCGTTCCCAACTGTTGCGTCGGCCATTTTGAAAAATTCAAACTGAAGCGGCCAATGATGGCTCCTCCCTTTCCGCTACTAACAGTTACGATTATATTTCCCGGGTATTAAAAGTACACTACATGTCGAGTACTGAGATTCAATTTGAGACATTTTTAGCATAAAAGAATGACTTTTATTGATGATTATATAATTTTAGGCCAATCAGACATGACCACTCGAGGAATACTTCGTCCGTCCTACGGCATCTGCATTTAATTTCGAAACTCATGTTCACTCCTTCTGTACAGACTTCTTTTTGATCAAGCTAATCCTCACTCCTAGTGTAAATGGGAAGAGGCCATGCCACGAGAACATAGATTTGCAGTTCAGAGCACACGGGTGTGACGGCTTGTCTTTGCGTGTATTCCAAATGTTTTTAGTTTAGTTTGAACCTAAACTGTCATGTAAGTTTATTTGAGTGGTAATTTCATGTGTGTATATTTGTTTTGTCATTTGGCTGAAATACATTAGAGCACCACATCGTTTTACTTGGAGCAGATTTGGTCCACAGCAGTAACTAGGCGGGAACTGACTTTAAAGGCAAATGACAACGAGTGTGAAGAGCGAAGGAATGTGTTAATAGAGTTTCTGCTAAACCATGGGACCCAATTTTCACTGCTCAGAGAGGGAACGGGAGAAGTTTCTTTTATGTTGACTTTGGTTTATGCTAGACGGTAACACTGAGCATACACTCTGGCCCTCCAGAAACTCAACCCCCTTTCCGCTCTGATGCAGAGCTCAGCAACCCAGTCACTAAGCAATAACCTCGGTAGTGTGTACGTCTGAGTAACTGGGTCTTCTCAAACCTGAGTCTAGGCTCGGCGGGAGGACTGAAGAGAGTTAAAACAACTTGTGCAAACTAAAATAAGCAAACGTGGGTTTTGAATGTCCACCTGATGATGTGAAAGGTGAGTTTCTTTTTCCATCTCTTTTTCATGTTCATTGTCCTCTTGAGAGCCAGTGAAAGAGAGAAAGAGAGAGAGAGTTGGGCATATAAACTGTGCTTAAGTGCGAGTGCTGGAGAAAGCACATTCTGCTCAGTAATAATAAACCTGGCCTTTGTCCAGAGCTCCGATTATTTGCACAGCAGGCCCTCATCTTGCCCACTCCAGCCCTAATTATTTACACCAAAACCAACCCAGGAGAGACAGTCAGCCAACAGACACTCTTTCTGCCAAGGTCAGGATGGCAGTATACAGAATCCACAGAAGAAGAAGAAAAGCAAAATAAACAAAATCAAACAAGACGGATTGTGATTCGTTGATTTAGGTTTCCCAGCTGACGAAGCATGTTTGAGAAAAGCTGAATTTGTAATGGCGCCTTTCATGGCAAATGCTTAACTGCTCCATAATGACAGTGCCCGGTTCCAGCTAACATGCCTCAGACAGCCTGTTTATGGGTGTGAAATTCGGCTAAAGCAGATGTACGGCAGCCAAATGGTGGGATGGGATGCCGTGGATGATCATTAGGTTTTGCAACAACAGACGCTGGGCTTCTCATGCCTCATACCCACATCCACAGTCTGCCTCCCTTCTATGCTTTTTCTATTGGTTACAGGTCCAGTACCAAAAGTTCCAGCTGTATGGATTTTGGTACCTGCTCAAGATAGGCACCAACAGGAACTAATGGTACACAAGGATGGGGCTAGCAGCACTGGTCATTGCTGATTGGTTACACATACCGCGTAATACAAGATGCAATACCGTAATACACAATACCTTATTAAAAGCAGAATAAAAATAAATAGAATATGCTGGTTTGTTAGTGCTATTTGTGTCGTCAAATGCAACATTGTGCTATTTTATTTCTCAACCCACACAAACGCTTTTTAATTTCTCGAAAATTAAAGTGTTTTTCATGGCAAAAAACACAACACAAACGAACAGAAATACTTTTATTTGGGTTTTTTTTATACAAATGGGGTGCTGACTTTTTCACCTGACATTAACATCCAACAACAATGTTATTTTAATTTTGTCATTTCTCCATCAACAATCACTTTGAATTACAATTATAATTTCATCGCAGTGTGAATTTTTCAACTTCTTGTCATTATTGTTAGAAAATGTTTAAAACTCTTCGTCAAGGAGCATTTTTGTCAGTAATTTGGTAACAGACGATATATACAGGTTAACCAAACGGCCAATCAGACAAAGGGACAATGTTAATATGAGCACTTCTTCTATGTTGAACTTAACAATGGCGTCTTTATAAATGCGCACTGTACTGATGTAGTCACTTTTATTGTGATCAGTGTAATTGTTCCAGTTCTCATGTTGGTGGAAAATGAACTAGAACAAGAATCCGTTGACTCCTTTGGCTCCTTTTTGGGTTGCACACATGATTATTGAGTTCCAATATCCCTGTAATATCATGATATTTAGGCCTGTGTATTCAAAGAAATAAAAAACGTGCATATGTATGTGTCTTGAAGACATTCGGAATGTACATGTTCAAAGACCAAATTGAAAATGGCTTTATAATGAATTACTGTGCTTGACTCGATCCACGAATCTGTCGCCTTTCTATGCCTTACTAAGGGCTGCATCTGTTTCAAGTCATGCTCCTCCAACACATGGAGATGCTTTAACGACATTTAATTACATCGGCAGACCACCCAGAAGTCTTGTGCGTGATAGTGGTCTTTGAACCAGTGTACAAGCAAAGCCCTTCTTGTGCAAAGCCCTTCTTGTAACCAAACACAAGAAGTCACATGAAAGACGACCCAAACGGCCACGTTTTCACGGCTCATGCTCTCATACTCACACGTCTTCGTGAGTGACACCATCTTTGTCTTGGGCTTTTCATTTGCGAAGTCAATATCATTTTGTGGCAGGGTGAGTTTGGACTGAGTTCATCAGGTGACCAGCTGTGTTTGCCTTGTCAGCAATAGTAGAGCAGGAAGCCCAATCGTGTTTCCAATGCACTCACATGCCTCTATAAACAGTCCCATGATAAGCTCCATCAAATGTCAGAGGAGGAGAAACCGGCTGGTGGAGTATATCAAGTGCTCTTCAAAAAGTCCTCGTGCACAGTCCATCGTCTGGAGATCGTTCTTGGCTGCATGTCTCAGTAAGAATGTGGGTTGAGGTATAGCCCGAAAGCAAAAGGAGGCTCCTCAAGCACAAAGCTGAGAATCTGCTTGCACAACATTAGCAAGTGGGATCCTGTCCACCAGGACTGTGGAGCAATGGCACCTCTGTGGAACTCACAGGAGGATGCTTTGAAGTGACGCCTGGGGTCAGACAGAGGCTGGGGGAAGGGTGGAGGCCCAACGCTGATCGATGAAGCTAACCAGCTGTAAGATACCCCACACTGACAACACACCTCTCCATAAACAGTCACATACTGAGGGCCATCAAGGTCACAGGAGGAGAAGCTTTCCCCAAATGTATTCAGCAAAGATATGTTTGGTGTCCGAAGATTCCTTCTTTAGTTTTGCACTGGAGCTGCGAGGCTAATGTAGCTAACATGTGATTGTTAAGTCTTTCTCACTAAAATCTTTTATGTAAATATTAGCCCAAATTCCTCAGTGATATCATACTTGCCATTGTGGTTTAGGATTTACTGTAATCTATAAACATGAACAAAACATCACAGTGTGGCTGAACACTGGCGGCAGACAGACAAATCAAAACGAACCACGTGTTGGACACCAAACACATCTTGGCTAATTGACAACATTTTGCATAAGGGGAAAATTGTGTGAATTTGTTTCTTTAAATTGATTCCATTGTCAGGGTGTAAATCATTTCAGGGTATGTTTCATATCAAGGAGATGATATGCTCGGAATCATTCCTGTTGGATACGGTGATTCCCAGTAGTGCTTTTGTTCTTGTTGGAAGTGTGAAGTCCTTGATGTTCTGCATCTGGTAAGTGTTGGGGCTTGGCTGTCGAAGATGCTCTGCTCGTTGACATAGCCACAACTGGCACGACATAGCAGTAGTTCAAGTAGGTTTTTTGGTTTTTTTTTAGTAGTCAGTTACGGCAGGCCAAGGCCACTTGGATTTGCTGTGAGAGAGCTCCCTGTGGCCTGGAAGGAGAGGTCATTTTTTCAAACAGATGCCTAGACACACTCTTCTCAGACCAGACCACACTTCTCAGGATTAGAGTGTGGCCTACACCCAAATGACCAGTTTTCCTGAGTTACACCTCGGACACAGTTAGATCATTTTGGTTGAGAAGGGTTTCAAGGCAAACATGATGTTGAGCTCTGTGACTGTTTTCCTTGATACCGCTATTCATGTCTGAGTGTGCAGTGGGAAATCTAGCACCAGGAGCTCTGGGGGAATCCTCCTGTTACCCCTCCTACCTTCCCCTTCTGTGAATGAACCCGGCTGGAGTTGGGAGATCAGAGCCTCCGTGTCACAACAGAGGTATGCAGTTCTCACTAACACCACCATGTCTCTGACCACTTGTCTTCGTTATAGGACCCCCTCCTTAATGGTGGTCATGTGCTCCACCAGTGACAGAAGGCTGATTCCTGTGCAGGATCAGCCCAAATTCCAGCTAAAAGGAGGAATTTCCAGCTAGATGGAGCATCTGTAGATGGATGGGGGTAGTTATGTGGATACAGATCTACTCTATCTGTGTTATGTCACTGATGTGGAGTTTGCCTCCGAGCCAAGGAGTTACCAATGCACCCTTTTGTTAAATTTGAACCCCCTGGGCTTCATCTTATTTAAGTGCTAATGAGGAATTGTTTAACACCTCTCATTACAGGGTGGCTAACTCATCATGATAAGTGATCATGTTCACACCAAAGTGGAAAGGCAACCCTCAAGTGCAGAGAACTCAGGCGTGAAGAACGATCTTGCTATCTGATACAACTTGCTAATAAGCCGAGGAGTTTAATTATACAAATTAGACCAGGGGAAACACTAAACTGCACAACGTGGTCCTTCAGGACATCAATTTTAGAAATAGTTAGTGGTAAAGCAGTAGTTAAGGTTCTGTGGTAGTGACCAGAAGGTTGTGCGTTCACTGTTGGGTTCTTGGGCAAGAGACATAACTCCTAACTACTCATTTGTAAGTTGCCAATAGAATAGTTAACTTAGCTTGCTAAACCCTGCGTTCTAATAGGGTTACTTTTTTCTAAAATTTGTTACTTACTTTTCTACAGTGTGATAATTGCTGCCCACCTGCTCATAATATACATTCTTAGAAAAAAGTGTCCATCTAGCAGCCTAAAGGGTTCTTCCATTTGTCCCTCCCTACATCAGAGGGTTTCCTTTTCAGAAAAGGTTCCACGTAGAAAGCTAGAACTGTTACCCATCCAAAGAACCCTTGAGGAATTATTTTTTCTAAGCGTGTAGGTCTATTTGTTATTCTCGAGAATTTCCCTGCTCTTCTATTTTTTATTTCTCTTTTTGCTGCTGTTGTCCATCTCTGTCCTGCCTGCCTATGCTATATTTCCACAAAGATTTGAAAAGACGGCAGATGCCGAATTTGACCCGTTCTACCCATTACAAGACTCATTTGTTGAGCAATTGCAATTCAAGGCAAACCGGAACCATACCACCAGATTAACTCTCCTTTATTACTATAGATTTAGACTTGGTTGTAGTGTTCACAGTTTGTGAGCACGTCTGTGCATTTATATGCGTAAGACAGCGAGGGCTGGCCTCAGCAAGTCACTTTCATAAATGTAATGTTGCTAGCCCTTGTCCTGAAAAATTACTGAGAATGCCAACTGGGAATTCTCCTCACCCTCCCGATTACCACTCTGGCATATTGCTATTAGTGTGCATTACTATGCATCAAGACTGTATCATTTGTACTCTGACTGCTTTGTGATTAGTGTGTATAACACTTACTCGAACCTTTGTGTTCAGTTGTTGTTTTGTCTGTTATACAACTATTGTGCACTTGCACTTGATCAACTGGTGGAAACCAAGGTGCTGGTCTGCTTCATTCATATCACTGACAGTTCCTTTATCACAGGGTTTCCCAAGCAGATGCTCTGCAAGCCCCATACAGTGCACATGATTGCTCTTTTCCAGGTAAATAGTGTTCCTTATCGCTTGGCTTAGGTATGTTGGGAACTGGAAAAGAGCAAACATGTGGACCGTCTGGGACCTCCTCGATTACCAGTTTGAGAAACAACATTATAAGATAGATGCTTGCATTGGGTTCTGCTTTACTTGTAGGATAAAAGTGTCTGCCAAATGAATAAATTTAAATGCATCTAACTGATAAGGTCTGGAGGCAATATTCATTTTACATTTGCAATTATCTTTTAATGGGCTATGCACAGGTCAATTATAATTCACATAGACATGGTGGAGATGATGAGGAACCACCATGTGTTTCAGGTAATGGAATTCAAGCCAAAACTGTTCTCATGGTACAATCAGTAGACTATTATCCTCAGGGTGAGGATAGTTCAGCAATGTGCCCAATTGCATAGCAATTTCCCAAACATGGGTATTATTGTTCTCATGTGCTGCTTGACTCAAACCTTTATGGCTGATAAAAAACACGAGTCTCCTTTCTGCTTGATTTCTGGGGTTATGTTATCTGGCCTTATGTGAAATTTATCTGCAAAAACGTAAAAACAGGCATATGTGATATCATAAGCCTGCTAATCTAGGACCAGTTTTTTACATGTCCACAGCAGGACTTAATTGAGTTTGATGAGATTCACAGACCGTCATAATTCAGACTCCCTGCACTCCTATGTCATAATCATATACTTAATGCTAATGAACTCCTCAGTACTGTTTGGGTCAAAGTCAATCATTAGGAAGAGTCTTGAAATGAATAAAATGGCAATAAATAAGAAAAGAGCTAATTGAGAAAGCGTGAAGTTTTACCTCCGAGAAGAAGAAGCCACCTGGATAATGGTGTGGAAGATGACCTGATGATTTAATCATTATTTGGTTGGAAGACTCACCTGGTTTTTCTCTCAAAGAAGACAAGCAAGACATGCCGGAACACCCACAGCAAAATCCCCAGCTTTGAATGAACACAACTACAGTGTTTATTATAAATCCAACACAAATCAGCACCAAGAGTTAATCCAATATTGCACGAGTTAATTTCAACACTGTTCATTTTGTGTATTTTCTTCTTTTCTTTCTGCATTCTCCTTCAGACTTATTGGTGGATAAATAGGAATTATGTCAATTGCATTTAATTGCATACTATTACTTTAAAGCTGTCAAGGCTTTAATGTCATAGGTGAGCCAAACACAAACTTTTCTCTTATTAAGAATGAAATAGCTTGAATGTAACATTCAAGGAACAATAGATGCATATTTCCAGTATATTTCATGCCATTCCCATTAGTTACATATTTTCTAGGTGCGTTGGTTGTTTTTACTGAGGAAATGTCCGTGATGTGGATTCAAAACTCTCTTCACAGCAAGACCTGAGAAGTTTAACACCATCATCTTTGTGCTGCTCACGCTGTAATTAATGAATGTCTGTTGTCTGCATTTGCTCAGTTAGAAGGGAAGTCGTTTAAATGCTTGGTGAGTGAGTGCCGCTTTCAAGTTTTTGACCCTCTGTTCATTTATAATGCCCCAGCACTGAGGATAACAAAACCGTCACATGAACTAATGTTTGCCCGCTAATTAATGCCATAAACATGCGGATGAGAGAAATTCCTCAATAAAAGCCTAGGTTGAAAAGAATGACATCATGACCTCCCTAAAGTTTGTGCACACACACACACATTTACAGCAACCCCACATACTGAGCCAGACAGCTGAAGGGGAGAGGTTTTAGGTGTGTCGGGCGAGGATTGGTATTAAAGTATTAACATTAGCACATAACTGTTCTCAGAATCACAGACCTCTTTCAAATCAAAGCATAAATAAATTGTAATGGAATGTGTACAGAAGTATTGTTTGTTTTTTTAATCCCTCATGGACAAAAAACGTGTGAGTTAAGCCAGCAAAATGTTCATCTTCACACCGTCATAAGATTTATGAAGGCCAGCAAAATGTTACCTTTACACCTTCATAAGACTTTCTGGGAATGCTGAGGATTTTCAGGGAGTGTCCCTCAAATTATTAGAATTTATGAATTTTATAGGCCTAAATATTATGGTATTGTTTGTTTTTGACATGGCTTCCTTGTGTATTCATTAACTGCAATGTCAGTATGCATTGGATGAGTGAATACTGATTGTTTAATCACTTATTTTATTATTGTCTAAAATTCACACACCCCAGCTTTGGCACTACATATGCACCTTTGTTTGTCATGCCAATAAGTCGGCTTCTGAGTCGGCTTCATGAAAAGCCACAGAAACTCCCACATCAGTGCCCTCTCTTGGCTCCCTTTAAGTGCTACATGACATTTCACGCTTTCCCCACCAGTAAAGGAATGTGAGGAAACTTCATACCTGGAGAGGAATGTATCCTAATGACAAATTAAAATCATTTTTCAAAATCAATTTTGCCATATGCTCCTTTTGCAAAACTACATATTGGCCTAGCCCAGATTTAAAGAAACATTCTGAAATGACCTGCACATGGTTTGCAGATCATCATGAAATGGATATTTAATATGGAATAAATGTAAATCTCATCACTTGTCTATTAGCAGAAAGTCTTATCCAGTCTGTCTCTTAAACAAGGCCCTAAGGAAAAAGAGTTCCTCAAGGATTATTTGAATGGTTAATGGTTTTCTAAAAGGGAAACCCTCTGTTGTATGGTTCTACAAAGAATCCTTAAGGGTTCCCCCTGAAGGACAAACCATTCTTTGACGTTTAGGGTGCTAAAGTGTTACAAGCACTGTTGGCTAGTTAGCTAAGCGTTTGCAGTGAAAATGAAGCGAAAATGTCAAAGCTAAGATGACTATTAAAGAATGAATTTAGGTCAGTCATGTCAGATTCATCGAATCAAGGCAGCAAGAGATTCAGATCTTTGTCTAAGGTTGCTCTTTTTTCAAATGAGGAATATTTGACATTTGCCAGTGGGTTTATAGTCAAACCATAATAACTTAAAGCTATCAGACTGCGGTTGTGTCATGGCCAGCTAATCGTGCGCTAAGGAACCGTTTACCAAACGCACATGTTCAAATCCCGCCTCATTTTTCCGTCCCACCCTCACAAGCTGTGAAAAGGAAGGCTGACGTTCCTCAAGAATTAGGGCTGATTCCACAGCTGGGATGTCTGTGGATCGAGGAGATCATATTGTATTGCCTGGAATTCACAGCTAGGTGTGTCCATATGATGGAGCACATGGGGGGATTAGGTGGAGATTCAGAAACGCCGTTAAAGAGGATCAGATGAGAAGAGGAACAGATAAAAAGGTGTCATACAAATGAGGTGTGAATGGATACAAATTATTGGAAAGAATGTAGGGATACTTATACAGAATTTTCCTAGTTGGACGTTTAATAAACTCTGAGGAACGCTACTTCACAGAACCAGTAAATACAGCGGAAAATATGTATTTGACATAAAGGCATTTTGAAGCCTGAGTTTTCAAAAGGCATCTATAAAGCTTGGGTAACTAATTTGATATGGCCTAAGGTGCAGGTGAGGAATGAGATCAATGTGTAGGCTGATATGAACCGCAGGGTGGACATTAGAGCACGCTCGCATGCTCACTACCCTATACAAGCCTTTCTCGTTTCGGTTGTTGGTGCAACTTAAAATTGCCACATGATAAGGATGCATACCAGGTTGTCTAACCATAACAGTGTGTGGAAAAAAAAACTAGTGTAGATATGATGAGTCTTAATGTACCCCTGAACTCAAAAAAATATATATTTTTTAATGGTCCTCTTGGATGGCTGATTCTGATTATATAAGTTTGAGTTTGCATACCCTTAGGACAAAATAAAGAAGACAAAATAATTTAATTTATACCAATACATTTAGTTTATTAGGTTTCACAGATGTTCCTTTATTATCTCAATTAACAAAAAAAGAGTTCAAAAGATTGCATCCCCCTTTCTGAATGTTACATAAATATTCTCCAATAAGCTGTATACCCACTTTTTGTCTTTATAACTGCCTCCAATCTCTTTCGTGCCCTCTGAACGGCTCTCAGTTGTAAAATTCGCCCCACATTCTTCCTGACATACAGTATCTGTTATAACTCTGCCAAATTGCTTGGCCAATCTTTGCCCATTCATCTTGCCATATCTATTCTAATTCTGCTAGATGTTCGACACAGCATTCTTTAAATCAGGTCTGGCAAAACTTTTTTCACCCAGAAACCATGGGGGGATGCAAACTTTTGCACTCAACTGTACTTACAAATGTTCCACATGTTGTTTTGCTCTATGACTAATGTGCAGTTTCAGTATGTGTCCCAGGTTTCAGCTTAACATCTTGGAATTATACTTTATTGTAGATAAATTGTAAACTAGAGGTACATTTTAATTTTTTTTTTTAAACCAAGAAGCCATGGGGGGTGCACAAACCTTTGTACTCAACTGTACTTGCTATTTTTACACATGTTGTTTTGCCCTGTGACTAATATGCAGTTTCAGTATGTGTCCTTTCATCTTAACATCTTGGAATCATACTTTTTTTTTGTGGATAAATTGAAAATAGAGGTACAATTTCCTCTTTTTTTTTAAACCTAATTAGGGGGGTACTCAACTGAGTCTTTACTCAGTCTTTGCAGTCTTTACACATGTTGTTTTGCTCTATGACTAATATGCAGTTTCAGTATGTGTCCTAAGTTTCAGTGTGTGTCCTGAGTTTTTGGTATTGTAACGTAACATTGGTGTGCCTACTTTCTTCCATTATAAAACAAATAGTTCCACATGACAAATAATTCAGCAAAGCACATTAAAATTGTCCCCTCACAATAACATACACATGGTGTACGGACATATTTGTGAAATTCTGAAGCCTTCCATTAAACTCCCACTTAGCCTACAGTTTAATGTTGTGTACTGTTTTTTATCAAGCGACAACTTTATAGATTATGCTTCTGTTTATTTTCCTATTTATTGGACTATTTGCGCAGAAAGCCGAAGATCTGCCTAGTCATGGAACCATTGTTTTCTGTGTCTGACTGAATAGAACTCTTTTCGGCTCCATTGCGGATGAGGTGAAAGGGGAAAAACAACTCTGTCATAGGCTGTAACATGCTTAGAAAGCAAACGAGAGAGCCAAGATCGTCCAAGAAAGCAGTGTCATCAGGTCCAAATGTTAACTCCCAATGAACACTGAGCTATTTTTTGGTTTGAAGGTTACAAAAAGCGTCATAGTGATTCATCTATGCGGTCAAGTGAGGACTCGGGAGATAAAGCAGAAGAGGCCAAGAACAACTCGTGCCATAAACTAGTTATTGCATCCTCTTTATAGTAATACAGTCTTTAACTTTAACAAGGCAACGTAATTCAAGGCCTCGACAACTGGAACCATTCTTTTTGTTTGGATAAATCTGGGAACACTTTGCCAGTGTGATGATGTTTGGGTCTCTTTTACAGATCTCTTTTACAGACATTAATACAACAAAAGGGCCTTTATTAGAGTGCACATGCCATTTCTTGCAACCCGAAAAGGAAGTGTGACGAGTAAAAGCAACACTGTACCCTCTAGTGTTGCACATGCAGAACTGCACGCTTGTTTTGTTTTGTTTTTTTGTTTGTTTGTTTGTTTGTTTGTTTTTTGGGGGGGGTTATTTTATTTTATTTTAAGGTTAAAGCAGGAATATGAGAGTTCAGTCCTGAGTTTAGCTTTCTATCTCAAGTCATCAACTCAAAAGAAAGTTTTGGGCGTAAAATCAAATTTACACAATGTTCCACTTACCCCAATATGTAGCCAATCAGTTAGAGCATGTTTGGGTTCTGATGTTTGCTTCTTTAGTTTTGCAGTGGCGCTACAAGCAATATTGCTAATGTAGAAAAATCTGTCATAAATATAAGCCTGTAAATGTACACACTGTAAATAAATCCCCCAAACCCGCACCCAGTTCAACAGTGATGTCACGCAGACTTGCCGTGGTACAGGACACAATATGACTTACAGAAAAACAAATTTTGGTTGAGACAGACTTTCTTTATTAGCCTCATAGCTCCATTGCGAAACTAAATAAGCAAATGTCAGACATGAACACATCGATCACATTTTAGCTAAGTGGAAAATTAGATTTGTGGCTGAACTATTCCTTTAACGCATAGCCATGACTAAACCGATGAACCTGAATTCTGAATTTAGTGTGTTAGAAGATGGGAAAAACGCTGATCTTTGGAGAACTATGGCCCTCCAGGACCTAAGCCTGGCACCCCACGTGTTAATAAGGTATCGCGTTCACTTGACATAGTTTACCCTGGGTATGACGTAATTCTGTAAGCCACTGACAGTTTTAACACAGACATATATTCAGACAGATCAGCCATTTTACAGCTCCTCCGGAGCGGAGGGGGTCTGTGCCTTGGTAAGCAGAAGGTTTGCATTATCAGCACCTGTACCAGCATGGCGGAACGGTTATGTGGCCTGCGGCCGATACGCACGTACTTTCTCTGAGGGGAAATCTCACTCTCTCGGAGACTGGAGATTTTCGTATGTGCTACCCAGAGGCAACAACGACAATTTGTTCTGTCATGTTATCTCAGCCATAGTTAGACTGTGTAAAGCAAGGGCTGTATTCTTTTGTATAGAAAGTAGTGGGTGGCGGGTGTGTAGTTGCTGAGCTCTTGGGGTTCAGCAGCTCCTGCCAAAAAGAACAGGAAGAGAAATAACAGTGGGTGGAGGCAGGTTTGGCGGTGACAGCAGTGGGTAAAACGAACAAGACTTTTCTCCCTCGGTGAGCTCACAAGCTTTTGAAGAAACGCTTTATTTCTAGACTGGAATAGTGGCGCCATTGTGCTGGAAGTCTGAAAACGCAGCCAGCCGTCTGGCAGAGGGAAGCACAACTCTAGTACAAGAGTCAGAAATCTTTTAAGCTAGCAGAACCGAACAA
The DNA here is from genome assembly GCA_028565825.1 of Olivaichthys viedmensis. NCBI lineage: Eukaryota > Metazoa > Chordata > Actinopteri > Siluriformes > Diplomystidae > Olivaichthys > Olivaichthys viedmensis. Next base: position 10,525,909 of record JAOUQW010000004.1, read on the forward strand.
AACCAAATAATTTGAGATTTTTCTTTTTTTTTAAAGAGCCAAAGCAATGTTCACATAGAAATATATTGGATTTCTTTTATTGTATTTGTTTTTAAAAAAAAAAGTGGATTGCACTTCATTGTTGGAAGCCGGATAAAATAAGTGCACTTTGTTTTTTCTTTAGAGGTGCAGTTTGTAATTTTGAAAATTGCTTCTCGAACCTATAATAATGAATGTAATTTCAAAGACACCTCAGAAAAACTGTGATTTGCAACATTGCTGTGCAACGGATGGCTCCAGTTTCTTAGTTTCAGGCTTCTGTGGACATTTTTCCGGGCCGAAAATGAATTCCCCCAACCCCAGCCAAAGCAGTTCAGTTAAGCCTTTTTCCCTTAAAGGCAACCCACAAAGCAGACGATTATGTTTTATAATTGAACAATCTGTCGAATTATTTATTTTTATATAATCAACAAATCTAACAACTCCTCCCTGTTCCAATGACCATAACCAATTTAACTTATACATTTGCTCATTTTAAATAATTGTGTTTAACTTCGTAGCCTACTGGTGGCTCAGTGGTTAGGGCACTGGACTACTGATCGGCCAACTGCCACTGTTGGGCCCTTGAGCAAGGCCCTTAACCCTCCCTGCACCAGAGGCGCTGTATCATTGCTGCCCCTTCGCTCTGACCCCAGCTTACCGATATGCGAAGAATCAAATTTCACTGTACTGTACTTGTATATGTATATGTGACAATAAAGAAGCTTTCTTTCTTTACACATCGACGTTGACTTAACAACCCAAATTAAACAGACAGCACTAAACAGCCTCAGTAAACTATGAATTTGCTACGCTAGTATTTCATATTTAGATTTATATTGTTAACTCTTGTTTGTTTTTCCCCACTTTGTAGGTTTATTTCATGGATGGCAGCTGCCACCCTGTGCCACCCATGTGGCCACGCCCTGCTAGTTTGATGCACATTACACTTGGAACTTAGCTCTTATCATTACGAAATGACCCCACTGATCAGAGAACAGCAGTTTCAAACGTGTGTGATGGCTGCTGTCTGCTGTCTGGGATGCAGTCTGGTCTGGTCCGTCTCTCACTGAAGATCCCATGGGAAAGACAAATCCCTCGTGTAGCCCTTGACTCTGTAAAGGATGCGTCTGCAGCTGAGCGCAATGTGCAATACGGTCATCCTGTTGGCATTCCCCACCTCCCCGGCTGTGTTATTGTTGGGCAACGGTGGGGCACCAGGCGAGGCCTTCGACACGGATTCGCCCCACACAGCTTGGCACTTCTCCAGCATTTTTCTTTTTTTGTTTTACCAACACATGTGTTTTTCCTTCCTTCAGACCGTGCCTCACTAAGGGCTTCTAACTAGCCGAACTCAGATGACCTCAGTATGGAGCGAAAACACAGAGAAAAAAAACACAGTCTGGCACAGATTCATCTCAATTGTTTGTAACATTGTTTGTCTGACTGTCCTTTTCTTTGATGGTTGTAATATATTGCTTGTTTTTTTCTTCTTGGAAATATTTCATCTCGATGTAAAATCTATCGCCAAAGAAAGATCATTCTAATTATGTGCTGTTCGTTCCAGAGCCAAAAAGTCCCTATGGAGAGGGCGAAGGCCGCATCACAGGCAGTTTCCACAGCCCAGTGCTCTCCGGGCCTTCAGATTTATATAGCAGGTCGTGATTGGCTCTGGGTTATGCCATTTCCTCCAGAGAGCCCTACGTCTGGTGTACAGCTGCTTTTCACTCAGCCATCCAGCAGCGCTGAACCCCACACTGACTCACCATGGCTTTATAGGGCACCAGAAACTGACTGTTACAAGGATACACACGTCTTAAATCAGGACGTGTAGATGTGCAATGCCAGGCCCAACGCTCTTTTGCGTCCGCGTCAGATGGGAGAATTTGTTAGGATGGGAAAATGTACCTTTATTTTGATTTGACAGCGTTCACACAACGCTGTTTGAAGGGTAAAATGGCAGCTGTAGTTGTTATTTAACATTAGCTAGCATACATTAGCATAAAACCGTGTTCACATTAAACATTAGCACATCTTTTCTTAATTTGAAGCAGGTAGTACAATTCATCAGTTCCAAACTGGAATATGAACTAAAATTACTATTTTATGACTTAATGAAAGCCATGCCGGTTGGGGGGGGTGTCACAAAATTCTGACTCAGAGGTTGACATGAACATTTTTTCCAGTCGGAATGTGGTAATTACAGTTACTCCCATATGACGTGAATGAAGCATTTGTGGCTCACATGCTAGGAAATATCCTGTTCATTGCCTGATGACTGGACCATAGTTGATGTAGTGCTAGTATTGACTAATGTTAGTATTGCTAGTCAATAATGACAGAAAAAGAGCATGTAAATCAGTACTGAGGCGAATACTGTTGGAAAAATGAAAAAGGCGGTTGTAGTTGTTATTCAATATTATCTAGCGTTAGCATAGGCTGTACTTGTGTTCACGTTAGCACATCATTTCCTAATCTTAAACAGACCTAAAGCGGGTAGTACAATTTATCAGTTCATTATAAATTGAAATATAAACTAAAATGACTATTTTACAATTGTATGACTCAGAGACGGGCGTGAGCATTTTCTTCCCCAATCAGAAGATGATAAGAATGCAGCATTTGTGGCCTACATGCCAGAAAATATTCTATTCACTGCCTGATGACTGTAGTTGACGTAGCAGCTATTTTAACTATTGGCAAAAAGGCGTCATACTGCAAGTCAATGATGACGCAAGAAAAGAGTATGTACGTCAGTAGCTGCTGAAGAGAATACTGCTGAAAAATAAAAATGGCGCTTGTAGTTGTTCTGTAGCGTTAGCTAGAATTAGCCTTCACGTTAAACGCTAGCTCACCATTTTCTAATCTTTAACAGCCCTGAAGCGGATAGTACAATTTATCACTTCTGAAATATGAACTTAAATATGAACCAAAATGACTATTTTATGATTTTATTACCGTGGCGGACATAACGAAAGCCTTATCAGCAGGTTGGGAAAATCGGGGTTCTCAGAAAGCTCACACAATGGTAATTACCATGGTAATTACAGCTAATTCCATATGAGGCGAATGCATCATTTGTGGCCTACATGCCAGGAAATGTCCCGTTCATTGCCTGATGACTGTAGTGGACCTAGCGGCTATTTTTTACCTGGGCAAAAAATCATCATATTGCTGTCAATAATGACACAGGGAAAAAAAGATGTAGGTCAATACTAAAAAAAATACTGCTGAAAGTAAAAAAAAAAAAAACTCCAGTCACTATGGTCAAATAAATCATTTTATTGGAGTAGATAGGACACAGAGGCCCAGTGAAAGTGTAAAGCTGTGCTGCCAGCAGTGTGTCCTTGAACTATTCATGCAGTCTGGCAGTTTTTTATTTTCTTGCAAAATTAGCTCAATGAAATTACAAAGAGAATTGACACCACACACTATGGATCGGCTTCCCGCATACAAATTCGGCTTAGTCCGTCCGAGACGAGATTAGTACGTGTCCTGAAAAATGGCTTTAAATGATTACAAAGGAAATGATTCCTATGGCCAATAATCATCTTCACTATTCCCCCCTTTCCTCAAATGTAGCCAATCAGCCGAGACATGTTTTAGTGTCTGAAGATTACTTCTTTAGTTTTATACTGAAGCCACGAGGTTAATGTTTCTAACAAGTAAGGGAAGCTCATAGCCACCAGTTTAGTGCAAACTGCATGACTAAATCATCACGCACTCGCCTCAAACGGCTTTCTTGAGTTGTTCAGTATCTCAAACAGACTTGCTCATGTGGTTTCTGACACTGTATGTTATTAATAAGAGACATTGCAGTAGCTGAACTTGATAAGGCAGTGTTGCTGTGCAGAGTTTGTCTCTATCACTGATACTGGATACTGGAGTCTAACTCCAAGCGATTATACTTAGATTTTCCCAGGGAAAGACAAATACAGGCTGGCATGTTTTCTTCATTCTTGATAAAGGTGATCCACCAGCCAACTGATGTCCCCCATTTATTAATGAAGGTGTGAGGATTCCTCCAGACAGTAGGACAATTGGGCTGTGGTAAGCTCAGTGGTCAAAGGAGAGGTTTGAGAAAAAAGAGGTTTGGTGTCTGGCGTTCGCTTCTTTATTTTTGCACTGAAGCTATGAGGCTGATGTAGCTAACAAGTAATGGCAGTCTATCTCACCCAAAACTTCAAACTTCAAACATAGCCTATGTAATCCAATTTTTATATAAATGATTTTGTAAAATAGCAGTAAGGGGTCGTATTTACATATTTAAGTTAAAAAGGGAACTAAATTATCATCCACATAACTTCTAGCTCTCCGGGACAATACCGCCTTCAAACTTTGGGAGGCCCCGTCATAATATACTATAATGGGGTAGAATAAAGTTTCACTTCAAACCTAAGTTTGTAAATACAGACTATTCCTGCTAGCGTATTGACATTGTTTGAAGCAGGTATATGAAGATTTTGGGTGAGATGTTCTTCCTTTATTTAGCTACATTAGCCTCATAGCTCCAGCTTGACTGATCAACTGCATTCTGGGTCAGTGTAAAATTGTGTAAATTTCACTTTTTGACTGACGCATTCCTTTAAAGTTCTTCACTAGTGACCAGAAGCATGCGAGCTGCCATTGTTGGGTCCTTGAGCAAGACTCTTAACCTTCAACTGCTCAGCTCTGTTTTTTGTTAAACTCTATTTCACTTGTAAGCTGCTTTGGATAAAAGCCTCTGCCAAAAGGAGTAGATACTTACTTAAGAGTATAAGTATGAATCTGCCTAATGAAGCACTTGCATGTGGTGAGAAATAACCTCTTCAATCGTTCCAACAAAACTAGGAAAACTGCTTCCTCTGTTGTTTTATGACTATCTCTCTGTGATGCAGCGGATTCCTTTTACTGGTAGGGACTTTCATTAGAGACAACCTCATCTGTATAAATCCATGGAGGCCAGAACTATAGAGTGCTCCACTTGTGTATAGTGTCACATGTTTTCCACTTGCCGGTTAATTTTAAACCTGGCTATTCATAATCTAAATAAGTTGTACATACACTACCAATCAAAAGTTTGGACACATCTGCTCATAGAAGGCTTTTCTTCATTTGTACTATTTTCTACTATTTTAGAATAATAATGAAGGCTTTAACACTATGAAATAACACACATGGAATTAGGCAGTGACCAAGAAAATTTTTAAACAAATCAAAGCTATTTTCTATTTGAAATCCTTAACAGTGTTCCTGATGAAGCTTTGCACACTCTCGCCATCTTCTCAACCAGCTTCATGAGGGAGCTTCACCCATGAGGCTTTTCTTAAACTTCCCAAATAGGCAGAGCGACTTGTTCTGTGTCTCCTAATGTT
>JAOUQW010000004.1:10531380-10554415 GCA_028565825.1 Olivaichthys viedmensis
ACCAGCTTCATGAGGGAGCTTCACCCAGGAGGCTTTTCTTAAACTTCCCAAATAGGCCGAGCCACTTGTTGTTCTGCGTCTCCTAAGCTATAAATGAAAACCACTTGTTTGGGGGCAACAATTTAATTTTAAGTCAAAACGACAACTTGTTTTAAGTAAAAAATACGTCTTAAAAAATACATTTTGATTCAGAAATAAATGTATACATGGGCATTAACTTCACTATTTACATCTTAGTAACAAATTTCAACCATACGCCTTTATCAAAATGTCTTTACGACAATTAAATCTTTATATTCAATCTAGTGTGTGCAAACTTTTGACTGGTAGTGTATGTATAATGCAATGAAATATGGAGACTTCAGGAAAACATTGCAACATACAAGACAAAACAGGAGCATCGAGCACAAAGTGCAAACACGTGCAAAACGCGAGCAATGCACAGCGCTACAGTTTCAGTGAACCAAGTGCAACACAATACAGGAAATACACAGGAGAGTATACCGTACATAGCTACACAATACACACAGAACAACAGGAGCAGCATGAGGATAAAGCACACTGAGTACTTTTACATGTACAGAATAATCTGATAACTGAAACCAATCAAAATCATCAGATTTTAGCAATATTTCATCCAACGTGTACATGCACTTGTGATAATGGGTAACTCAGAGTCTACATGAGTCAAACAATATTAGATTTTTATCTTCTAAAAATATAATGTGTGCACCTCTACAAATTGTTTGCATTTGCAACATACCTATTTAAATGCATCTGAACACTAAATCTTTAAAAAAAAAGAATTTATACTATTTTTTTAAAGGAATTTGACCACTATAGCAAGCACATGTGAAAGGGGAAGTGGCTTATGATGTGGCCTGGTTTGAGCCCGCCTTCTTACACACACGACTCACAGTATTTTTTTTTCTTCTAATAAATACACAATAATTTAAAATTAAAATTTCCATCAATTAAGTTGCTTCACTGGCAAATATTTATTTGGGAATTTGCTTTGAATAAAAGATTTGCAAATGTAGTATTGATTTTAGTCTACTGCCTGTAATGACTGAGATGTCTCTCTCTCTCTTTGTCTTTTATCTTTGTCTCACTCTCTCTCTCACACACACACACACACACACACGTCCTTTCTGTGTGCAGGATGGAGGAGCTGCTGAACCAGTGGCTGTGGCCGCAGGAGTTCTGGCTTCCTCCCGGCATCACGTGGCGCGACATCGACGAAGGCACAGCGGGGGGCGGTCGCCATCCTCTCCCTCGCGACCTGCTCGTCGCTCTTCCTCTGGCGCTGAGCTTCATCACTGTCCGCTTTGCTTTCGAAAGGTCAGTCGTTGCCACCGGTGAGGAGGAGTTCATGCAAACGTGTTCAGGAAGGAAAACGTTGTGTCTTGTAGTAGAATGTCTTGGTGACTGGACTTGCATTCAGTTCATGAAGACGTTTCCAGTCCAGTCGCCAAGAGACATTCATCATGACCTGAATTACTGAAAACCTTCACAGAATACTAAACCAGTGTTTCCCAGTCCTAGTCTTGGACCCCCTGCACTGCACACTGAAGTTTCCCTGCTCTAACAAACCTTTTTTGACCATCACTAAGGGCTTTTTAATTAACTTTAAATATTTATATCCCTTTTCCACTTATACGGAGCTAGTTTGGGAAACAGTGCACCTTTCTAGAAACCGGCCCGCGTTTGAGAGACAAACTATTGCGTAATTAACGCACGGAGTAACCATTATAACAACCATGAAGCATCTTGCAAATGTTACTTCTGGCTTTGCAAACATATTTTACCATTAAGTGTCTATACACAGCACAAATATATAGTCAACCATTACACACACGCACCACATGCTTTGGTTGTTTTTAGATATTTATTATGAATGACTGCGGTCCTTTCTAAAGTAATCATGACAACGACCTAGTCCCTCCAAAGCCTTCAGCCTTCGCAGCGAGAACTCTGAAGTGTCCCCCTATGTAGGGGTCAAAAGTAACGGCCATTAGGAACGCACTATAGCGTCATTTTTCAAAGCCGAGGCCGAATCAATGACACTTGTGTAAACAAGAAAGAGTATCGCAATTTAATAATGACCTTAAAAAAACAATGAAGCAAAAAAAAAAAACCACAAGTAGCGGGGTTTCCTGAAGTAGCGGTAAAAAACATGAACCCTACTGTATATCAAGGAGCTTATTTGGCGCAGCACAACTTTCAGCTGTTTTGTTCCCATTCGTTACAATTTACTAAATGTGATGTTACTATGTTTCTTACTTGAGCTTGATCTACGTAAAGTTATTATTGTTACTAATAATAAAATACTGCCATAATAATCAAGAAAACATGTAGGCCCAATGCACACTGGGTAAACCGTATATATATATATATACCTCCCCCCGCCCCGCCCCTGAAGATACTATCATCAATCGGCGACTGGACGATGGAATATTTCACAGGAGAAAGTGACAGGTTTTAGGACAGAGTCACAGGGAGAGTCTGTGTTGAGGTATTGAGGCACATGAATTTGACCTGTGCCAGTAAGATTATACCTTTTAATGCTAATACTGCTGTTTTTTTCAGGGTGGTGGCTCTGCCCCTGAGCAGGAAGCTGGGAGTGTGTGACAGGGTGCGGGTCCGAGCTCCACCATTCCCCAATCTGGAGGCTTTTTACACGCAGAGGAAGAACCACTTCACACAGGTCAGTGGAGAATAATGGAGATTGGTTTATACACAGCTTCAGGAGGGTTGGGCTTTCTGATGGGAGAGTTTTTTGGAGATAACCGAACCAGTGAATGCCAATACTGCTCGTTTAGTCGCCCTGTACTGCACATTTTAGCATTTCTCTGCTCTAACACACTCATTTAAACCTCATGAAGAGATGTAAACATGGCTATAATAATCGCTACCCAAGCCCCTGCGCTTCCGTCCGACATCCAGTGAAGTAGTTTAGTTAGTTTTAAAATTAAAACAATAGTTCTGCAAAAAATGAAGTTTGCTTCTCTAGTTCTACATTAAAGCTATAAGGCCACTGTAGCTAATAATTAAGGGGGATTTTATGGGTACCACTTTAGCATCGTGCAAACTGCATGTCTAAATCACGCAGTCACCTCGAAAGGCAACGTCTGAACTATACAAATCAAGCTGGAGCTATATTATTATCTGAATCACTTCTAATGTGCAATTCCACCTTCAAACTTTGTGCCACACCCCCTACCAAGAGTCTGATGCTGGCGCGCAGTGATACCGAACTATGTGCTGAGGAAGAAAGTGATTCGGCTTCAAGATGGAGCTACGACTGTTTTTTGGCTCTGTAATGTCGTTTTGTACTTTTGTAACCTTGTCAGAAACCACATACGCAAGTGTGTGTAGGATACTGAACAACTCCACAAAGCCGTTTTGAAGCGAGTGTGTGATGATTTAGACATGCAGTTTGCACAATGCTAAACTGGAGGCTATAAGCTTCCCTCACTTGTTATCTAAATTAGCCTCGTAGCTCCAGTGCATAAGTAAAGAAGCAAACTTCAAACACCAAACACCTGATCAACTACATCTGGGTTAAGGGACATTGTGTAAAGTTAATTTTTTGCGGAACTATACATTTAGGCTTTGGTTTTTAATCAGCTTGAGTGAATTCAGAGAAACAAGTGCATGGCTTTAAGAAAACTGGTGTCATGAATTTTATGAATGTTATAAATTCAATAATAATAATGAAGTTACCATAACTGGTGTTATGAATCCCGCTGTTAAACTTCCATGAACTCCCAGAAAAAAACTGTAGCCTTTGAGTAGCCTGCCCAAAGTGCAAGCTTGTAGAGACTTCATGTGTAATTTGTATGTTTGCTTCACTCCAAAGCAACCTTGCATTTATTCATCAGCTGTTCCTTCCTAAAAATAGGAGTAGTAGGGAGACCTATTTGTGTGTTTGCCTATCACGTGCTGTGGGACAGAGGAGCATTTTTCATCCTGTCACTTTTTTTTTTTTTTGGCTCATTTGCAAACCTCACGTTGTTTTCGTTTTCTGTTTGCTTATGGATCAAATGCTGAACAATGCAGTTCCTAATCTTAGTCCAGATTTAACACTGGCTATAGCTACAGTTAAAATCTATTAGTGAGCTGACCGTGAGTGACCATTAAAGCACAAATAAGTTCATATATCACACCCTTGTCCTACCCACAATGCTACATGCCATTGCGACTCTCTGATTGAGTGTTAGTACAGGTTTCCTGTGTATTATTAGTTGTCAAAAAGGAACTACATGGTTTCTGTACTAAAGTAACAGTGTGGTTTTTCCTCCACTCAGAGCGAGCTCATGGGCCTGGAGAAGCACTGCGGCCTCACACGGCGTCAGATCCAGAACTGGCTCAGGCTCCGCCGCAACCAAGACAAACCAAGCAACACCAAGAAGTTCTGCGAAGCGTCGTAAGCACATCCTGCCCCTCCACACATTACCTGGGTCACATCGAGACAGAGTAATTGATGAATAAGAAGGAAGTGATGGCATCTTTGTCTCATTTCTGCAGGTGGAGGTTTGTTTTCTACCTCATCGCATTCACGGCAGGACTCGCCTCTTTGATTGATGTGAGTGTGAGACGCCAAATGTCACATCAGCATTTTTGTCCACTGGGAAAAAGACGCCAATCCACTCCAAGCTCAATTTCATTCGCATTTCCATAGTCATGATGTCTTACAGTATGTCCCAAACACTAGACTTCATGTCTGCTTAGCGTTCTTACTAGAACATCAGCCTTTTTAACCCCTTAAACTCCCTGGAGCCAGTCCAGACATACATTCCTCACACACCTTTCCTATTAGTTTTACTGTAGTTACTGAATATTTATAGTCAGTACTTTATAATACGCTTTAAGATGAATAACTGAATAATAAACTTTAGATGCATTAGTATCTGTTCTAACAAGACTTTTTGATAGTCGTTATTTTCCAGTCTTCACACGGTATAGTCTTGGTGTCTGAGGAATTCCCATAATGCACTGCAAGTTTGCGTAATCTTTAATACTGAGAAATGGCTGCAAGCACAGAGTCTACAAATGTAGCATTGAAAGGATTTTGTAAGAAATAAAGGTCATATTATCTAAAGGTCATATTATCCATTTTGTAAGCAAGCTAATAGCTAGCTATAGAATAGGCTACTATTGTATGCGCTGTTTTCTTTTGTAGCAACTCTTTCTTGTGGTGTAGTACTGTATCTTTTCTTGATGGTCATGACCTGTTAAGCGTACTCTTCTCTCGAACACTAGGGTTTGGGACACACCCTTAATGTGGCGTTTGTAAGTCAGGACTTAAGCACAAAGAGAAGATGAACATATTCAGAAGGATGTTTTACCTTATATGTTATGTTTAGGCCTAACATTTATTACAATTCCTGTTTCATAAGCATGTTGAATTATTCTCTTCTCTCCCACACAGACACCCTGGTTTTGGGACCAGCATGAGTGCTGGCATGGATACCCCAAACAAGTGAGTGGCAAAGACAATGATGAAACTGGGCGCAAACATTCACTTTTATACGAGAGAAAGGTACAGCTTTCCTCTTTTGCTTTTTCTAAAAACAAATCATCAAAAGCAATGGGGTATTTATAGCCACAGTTTCATAAAACACATCAGTGTGTTGGTGTGAGCAGCCTTTGCCTTTAAAACTGCATCAATACTGTCGTGCAGTTTTATAAGGAAATCGGCTGGTAGGTTGTTCCAAGAATCTTGAAGAACTTGCCTCACTTACTTATGTCTGCAGGTAAAATCCCAGACAGCCTTCATTATGTTTTTATATAAAAAGTGCTCTATTATTTAATTCTAGGGCTGGCCCGAATAATTTGAATACTCAAGTATTCACTTATTAGATTGGTATTCTTTCTCTATTTAGTATTCGGAAGCTTTGTATTTATTAAGCCACAAAAATGTAGCCTAAAATCGGCAAAGGCCTTTAGATAGAACAGTTTTGTTAATGTATGGAAAATGTTAAAAATAAATTCTGCGACGCTGTTCATTTTACACCGGTGGCGGCTTGCGCTTAAAGTACGCTGGGCGTGGAGCATCACTTCTGTGCTTTCTTGCATTGGTTTAGTAAATATAACGTGCAAATATCTGAACTGACAGAAACCACATACGCAAGTATGTTTGAGATACTGAACAACTCGACATGGTAGCTATAAGCTTCCCTTATGTGTTACCTAACATAGACTACATAGGCTACAGCTAAGAAGCTAAGACAGTGTTTACTAGTGATGTTTTACAACACTCTCTATTACAGTATAATATAATAGTATGCTGTATAAATGTTAGGCAGGACGTGATGTCAGGATTGGCACTCTGTTTACCCCCCTGACACCAGCTCCAGAACTGTCCCTAAGCATTTGGGGGATGTTACATACGAGTGACACTGTATGTACGTAGCATGTCAATATGTCAGCACTGAATTTGTCCATTCCTGTCCTCCATTACCCCCAATTGCCTGAAACCTCTAACATAGACATCCTTACTCATTCTAGAGACTAGCTCTTGTGTGTCCGCTTGGATTACAGCGTGGTGGAATTCAGAACTTGAAACACAGTAGACAGATGTTGAAATGAGCTGAACAGGTGAATATACACGTTTGCTTTGTTTATCTCACTCTCTTTTTATTCTCTCTCTCTCCATCTCTCTCCCTTGGTTTGTGCCCCACTGTAGCCCGTGGCCGAGCCGCACTACTGGTACTACATTATGGAGCTCAGCTTCTACTGGTCACTGCTGCTGTGTGTCTCCGTGGATGTCAAACGCAAAGTGAGCCTCTTCACGTCTGTCTTTCATCAATGTATCTCTTGTTTAGGTTTTTATTAAGATTGTAATGTTTATATACATTGACACCCGGCACTCTTTTAATGGTTTCTAAGACAAGGAAAAGTAAGGGAGGCGTGTCAATCCCAGTGAAGGAGGTGTGGCCTCTGTGTCTTGTCAGTCCCAATGAAGGAGGTGTGGTCTTTGTGTCTGACAGTCCCACCGAGAAGGAGGCGTGGCCTCTTTAAGACAACCGTAGCTTTAAAAGATAAAATCCTACGTGCATCAGAGGAAGTGTGTGCTGCCTTTAGCCTTCCACACTGAGTGGAGATTTACACAGTCTGTAAATTGGGTATGCCGGTAGGGTCATAACAAAATTGTTTCTTGCAGCTAATCAGAAATCATCACTTGGACTATAATGTGGATGTACAAAGTGCTGTAGCTTCCAGCATTGCTGAGCTGGGGATTAAAAAGGAAACATTTACATGAGATTCACCATTGACACACAACATTGCTGCCTTGTGGGCCCTAATATTCCATAGTATACAGACACACATACACACAGTGGAGTTATCAGATGCTTTTAATAGAATTTTATTTACTTTAGGTTTAGTTTTGAAAGTCATTCAAAAAATAATTAACCTGTAATTTTATACTGCCACAGACATTTCTTAGGTGACCAAGTAAAATCTGCCTCCAACAAATCGTCTTTATGCAGGAATAATTTTTTATTTAATCCCCTCCAACACACATAAAGGCCAAATTCCAAATCACTTTCTATTCACTATATATGCTTACTACAAAAGATATAACATAATAGCATTTAGCCTATATAGTGCACTATATGCCCAATGGAACGGCATTTGAGATTCAGCCACAGAAAAAGAGCTTGTTAGAAAATGTTACTATTGCATGTAATTGGAACTACTTACATGTATCATCAATTTTAGGACACATACTGTAGTTTATTCGTGCTATATTTACTTAGATACTTCTTTTTTTTAAATGTGAAAATAAAGTAAAAAGCATTTATTCAGGGCCCTTTTCCTACATCAAGCAACACAAGGGTCATTTAGCGAAAAACGTTTCAGGAATGCATGTTTTGATATAATTATATTAGGCGACTAAAAGTAGAACATAGGATCTTAAACATTTGAATGTGGATTCTTTGCCTTGAATTTGTAAATGTTATGAAAGTGCAGTATGTTCAAACAGTGAGCACACATTTAGACACACTATTGTACATTACATTGTCCTCATTAATATAAGTAGTAGAAGAGTAGAAGTGTGTGTGTATTAAATTAAAGATGATGATAAAAGGTTTCCTTGGCAAAAGCATCTCAACTCTTCTCAGTCCTTGTAAATTTTCTTTACACATGTTTCAGGTTGTATGCTTTAACTGAATGCTTTTGACCATATTGACCTTCAGTGTTAGTATTAATGTAGGGTTAGGGGGGTTTGTTAAATGTGTAAAAGTTGTCAGCTGGGATTGAATACGTCACGTCTTAAACTAGAGCTTTCAACTAGAGCTTTCTGGCTACTGAAATTCTGCTAAACTGTCATGTCTGTTGTCTGTAGGATTTTAAGGAGCAGATCGTTCACCACATCGCCACTATTGCACTGATCAGTTTCTCCTACTGCACCAACTACGTGCGGGTTGGAACTCTTGTGATGCTGGTGCACGACTCATCCGACTTCCTGTTGGAGGTAGGCCACATTCACATTGCACATGTAAAGCACTGTTTGTTACTTGTGATGATTTCTTCCCAAACCTGCTTCACTACTCCCTTTGCCAGTGACAAAAATAGTCTCTGATGATTCTAACTATGTGCAGGTGTGCAGGGTTGCCTTTAATCCTATTTATCCAGAAAGCAAAACAAGGACATTTTAAGTTGTTTTAACCACTCATACTGCAAACTGCAGGGAACTTAAATGCGTGATTACCTTATAATGAGGCTAATGTTGGTCTTGTATAAACAATAGATGATGTCTATATGTACTTTGCCAGAATTGCTTCTCATAACGCTTGCGTGAATTACCCCCTCACGGTCACAACTCAAGACCACTTAAGCAGAAACACATACTTTTGATAAAAGCTATGTGGGAAGGACGAGCTACATCAACCTTATGATTGGTGAGAGTGAAGCTTATGCAAGCGTTACCCAAATTTAGTCCCACCCACTTACATCGAAAGGGTGGAAATGGTAGATATTGGAAAGTCACCAATTATTTATACTTTGTACTGCACAGTGTGTCCACAAGACCAACATTAACCCCTTAAACCCCTAAAATTCAGCAGGTCCAGACTTACATTCCTCACTCTAATAACAACACAGCTTTCCTATTAGTTTCCCTGTAGTTTCTAAATAATTCACAGTAGTTACTGAATAATATGCCTTAAGATAAATAACTGAATAATAAGCTGGAAGTTTAAGAAGTTTATCTAATTAGAAAGCAGTCACAGATTTCAGTTTTCCCTGGGGCTTTAGTGGTGACAGTTTAACTTTACTTCTCGTGTAGTGATTTGACCTTTTCAGTATCTGCCACCTGCCTGGAAAAAACCCAGATGGCTATAATCATCTTAACTTCTAACTGTGTTCTGTGACAGGCATATTAAACCTTAAAAAAGTCCCGTAACTTCATTCTGCAAGGCCTGTTTGTCTGTCTGGATTTTCCTCCATTCCAACTGCCCCCATTTAGCTCTGGTTACTATCTCTGTTTACCCTGGTTACATAATAAAGGAGAAATACAGATGTTGGCCTTTGATTAGCGGAATGTATATAATTTTTAATTACCATGTTAGTTATGTTTGGAGTCATTTTAATGCTTTTTCCTTTTTCTGTCATGTCCACAGTCTGCTAAGATGTTTAACTATGCCGGCTGGAGGAAGACCTGCGACAGCCTGTTTGTTGTTTTTGCTGTGGTTTTCCTGGGAACTCGCCTTGTCGTTTTTCCGCACAGGTAAGCACTCCATTATCATAGCGTAAATCTGTGAGGCATTTTCAGTCTGTGAAAAAAATTCATGAGTAGTGTTCTGTCTCCCTCACCTGTTAAGGTTTAATATTTTTTTGAGTCTGATCATTTTGATGAATCATTCTGGTAATGCTATATTGCTGGCTACTATTTTCTAGTAGTTTGCATTCTTCATGTTATAACATTTTTGACTAAAAAACATTTAGGAGTTGTAAATCAATCAAAATCAAAACAAAAATATATGAGCTGTAAACAGATTTATACACAAGATTGTTGGTGTATTCTGGTAATACAAGTGATTTGTCAAACGGTGTGACAACAGTCAATCTGTGAGTGCATTTGATCCTTGATTACGCATAATCGAGCCACAACCTTTTAATTGTTAGCGCCCCAAGCGCAGAAGCAAGTACATGAATCTAAGCTCTAAGTTTCAACCCTGCGCTGAGAACAAACCGCCACATTTTTTACCTGCGTCATTTGTATAGCTTTATAGTTCTTATAGTTGTAATTTATGTTAGTGTTAAATATCTGGTTCATGCGTGGTAACTAGATTGACTATTATCATTAGCATAGTGATTTTTTGTCCCTTTCTCTTGGCCGCCCCTGCACTCGTCACGCACTATGCCCTGCCTCCGTAACACACTTACAATCTACCCCCTTAAAGTGAATTGTTCAAATCAACAGAAAGAGAATGGACTAGCACAAATCCAGCACGTATTTACCAGTGATGTAAAGTCCTGTACTGGGACTAACTTGACTTATACTTGCATAACTATGACTTGAGACTCGACTTGCTCATGAGACTCTGAGTTCACTGAATTTTGTATGCACTGATTAATTTAACAATAAATAATGTTACTTAGATTATGCCACCACAGTCTACCGCAAGTCATTCAGGTAGCCAGTTCAAGAGTTCAAGACAAAAACTTAAAGAGACTTCATTTAATGAATCAGTGGTGGCAAGATCTACCCAGTACCTCATTCAGGATTTGGCTTGAGTAGCAGTTTGACTTGACCCCACTGCCTCTCTTTGCCCCACAGGGTGCTCTACTCAACTTTTGCAGAGTCATTGGATTTCTTCAAGCCATTCCCTGGTTATTACCTCTTCAATGGCCTCCTGCTGGTGCTTCAGGCGCTGCACATTTTCTGGGCTTATCTCATTCTGCGGATGCTCTACAAATTCGTCTTCTTGGGCAAAGTAAGGAGGTTTTCCAACATGTGGTTGTTATTAATATAGCAGTCATTATCAGCACCACTTTGAGTTGATTTTGTACATTTTGTACCATCAGGTGGAGCGAGACGAGCGGAGTGATGATGAGAGCGAGGTAGAGGAGGAAGGAGAAGGCGATGGCGTGGAGGAAGAGCGTTGCTGGGAACAGAGGAAGGGAAGCCTCAACTCCAAGCTCGCCTCGCTGGCTGACAACTGTGTCCTCAATAACCTGACCCATCAGAGGAGAAACATGAACAGCAGACTGCCCAAAGCCAGATAGTATTCCTTCTCCACTTCACTGTTACTGTTAATGACAAGCTATCCTTACATAAAAAGGCATGTTTTTGACCTGTGGAATAGGAAAGGGATGTCAGGTTTGGTGTATTATGTCTCTCGAAGTCTCTTTAAGTATTTGTCTCGAAAGGTCCGCAACGGCATAAAGGGATTTAAAGGGCTTTAAAGGGATACTCCAGCATTTTTTTACCTAATCTCTATCCACCACATCTGTAGCATAAGTGCGACTACTACAGATAATCATTTTGACACGTTTCCCTGTACTAAGAAAAGAACAGACAATTTTTTTACTCAAAACTCACATATAACGGAAGTCTAAGGGCAGTTGTTGAATTCAAAACTACAACCGTTACACTCAGAGTGCAGATCTTAAGATGAGACAGAGATGAGAGAACGTCTTACAAAAGTTGTTCTGGAGATTTATCCAACTTTCTAACACTGGAGCAATACAGTAAAATGGTAACTTTAGTTACTTCCACTGTTCCCGAACGTTTTGTGGCATCCATGGACCATCAGAGCCACACAACTACGCTGGTAACGCATAACCACAAATTCTTCCCTCTGAAAAATTAGACCCAACTTCGAAAGAACGAATTACACAGATTTAGAGCTTAATTTGGAAATGCCTTTAAAGAATTCATGAAAGCGTTCTACAAAAATATGATTCGCATAAACGTTTATTGACAGAATTCAACAACTGCCTGTAGTTTCAAGTAAATTGGTTTTCTGTTCTTTTCTCAGTACAGGCAAACGTGTCGAAATTCTGGTCAATGGTAATCACCCATACACTACAGGACAACATACACTACAGATAAGAATTAGGTTGAAAAACGCTGGAGTATTTTTTTTAAAGTGTGTTGGACTCCTTTTCTAAGGAGTGTTGATTGGGAAAGATGTCCGAGGCGTAGAATGCATTACATTCCCAGGCAAGCAAAAAATAATAGCTTTTAGAAAAAAGGCAAAAAACAACCAATTTAGGCACAGCTCTAAAAACAGCCTTTTGCACGTTAATAAAATGCTGTTACATTGTTAATTCGTTTTTAAAATATATTACCAAATTAGTTCTGTAATGTTATACTTAATGTAGAAATGACAGATAGCAGTTAGGTAGCTTTTTCTTACAAAGGGATACTTCTGCATTTCATTCTTTGCGCTTCTGAATTTTCGCTACAGAACTCCCTGTATGTCATCAGGCTTACCTCCTTAAAGCAGCCCGAATCATCTGTTGTCTTGGACCTTCTTGGTTTTATGCGTACACATCCACATGTTCATGCTTCTTTTGACTATTTGAGAAGACTCACAGCCCCCCCTACTGACGGACTCAGCATTGACTTTGAATTATCGATCAACAGCTCCTGAGCCTGAAAGCTTTGCAGTATGTTGACCTGCAGCTTATTCTGCAGTGCCTGTGCAGCTCGACTTGCCTTACAACACCTAAATATTCCTTTGTGTGCACATAATCTGAGCAATTTGTTTGCTCTTAAACATTTGGCCATCTTATTATTACCAATACTAGAAATAATAACACCAGTTTAGACTGGACTGCTCATTTTGATCAAGCTGCCTTGCTACTTTGCTTCTTTACAACAGCCTGGCTTTGGAAATAGCTGAGAGAAATAGTTCAACTAGTAGTAGATTTGTTTCTTATACCACAGTTAGTCTTTAACTCCGACCAGCTTTTGCAGGAAGATCAGGATCTGAGGTGAACAAATAATCTATACCAAGATTTATGCACAGAGTTTAATAGGTGCTTTTACCTCGACCATTAAACATATAGTTTGGTCAAAAATGTTAACAAGGCTAGCGACAGCCATCATACTATTTCAGGTTTCCTTCAGCCTGGGTCATGTTTAGCAATTGTGACTGAACATTGCCTTTAATACTGGTGAATAGCTCCAATATCACCTTACCCAGAGCTATTTTATTCTGAAAAGTACCCTCAATATGCCAGTGGTCACATGGTGGCCACCTGATTTCCTACGTTTACTTTGCTTGAAGGGGCATAAAGGAGTAAGTGGTTTGTTTCGGGCTATGCAGTGGGTGCATGTCCTTCGTATTGCAGGCGTTATTTTTCACAGTGATTATTACTGAGCCTTCTGCCTGTGAACCACACATTCATACCACTGTCTTACACTGCGGGGCCTTGTATATATGAAACGTCTTATAGTAGAGTACTGGTCTGGGGTCGTGTTTTGCCTTTCTTGACCCAACTTGAGTACAATAGAAAGCTGGTCCTGGATCATCATTCTCTGAGGGGGTTGACGTACATGTGCCCTTCTTCTTAACTGACTTGTAATTGTTTCTGTATAAATTGATCTTATTCCCAGTTACTTTATTATGTAATTGAAGCACCATCTACTTTGTCCTTTATAACAGTCATAAAGTGTAATGATACCAGATGAGACATTAATGGGTAGGTCTGTTGGAGAAAATGCATGGCTGTAGTGATGATATATGACACCAGATTGTCTCACAAGCTCCAGGCATATGCTCTCTACTTACGTTGGCATAAATAAATACAAAAGTGCTAAAACAAACCCAATCCAGCGTTTGTTAGTTGACAGGCTTTGAAGACTCTATATTAAGTTGCTACTTAAAAAGTTAATGCAGTATTTCTTAATGATGTATTTCTACACTGTAAAGAAATGATGTACAAAAAGCTATGAAATGACGTCTTCATCTAGAAGACCTGAGGAAGGCCGTAACGTGGTCTTGTTCTTAATCTGACAAATTACGATATAGCCTGATACATCAGACGTCAGTGTGTTGACCTGCCAGATTCATCTGTCTATCAAGCGGACTGTGACACAACCTCGTATGGGGATGGGACATGGAATTGCATCAACCATTTCCATACATGTGTCAATGTAGGGGTCCAGGAGTACCATGTTCGAAGACACCTTGTTAATCTTTCTCTCACTAATCAAGTAGATTTGGCCGTTCACAGTAGCACAGCCAGTGAAGAACTTCCTGTCTAGAAACTCCTCTTCCAGAATAGTCCACTCGTCAGTATCAACGTCCAGCCGAAGAGCCTTACCTCCGAGCAGATAGAGGGCACCATTGAGCTCAGTGGCTAAAAGGTCATAACTGGGGATGGGTGAGAAGAAACAAAAGAAATCCCAGACTAGCATACATCCATGTAGACAACTAATTGACTGGTATGAGAAATGTTGAGAAATTCTCTAAATTATCTATGGCGCAAAGAATTGAAAGGAATACTAAATTTTTTCAGCATTAAGCTGATTGGCCCCAGCAAGATGCTAGCATCGGTATATTTCTATCAGCTGTCAATGGCATATTTTGTCGACTAGTTGTTCACAAAAGAACCTTACCGTGGAAATGGAGAATAGGAGACTACATCCCACTGATCGACCTCGGTCTTGTACCTCTGAATTCCACTGTACACTTCTCCGTTTTCATCCAGACCGCAAGCCACGTAGATGCAGGAGCCCATGGCGACCACAGCTGCCCTTTCTACTGCCCGTACCATGGGACCAACACTGTCCCAGCAATCAGCACCCAGCACTAGCCTCTCCACATCGGCCACAGGCCCCTCATCCATGCTGCCTCCCAGCACAAAGACCTGGAGGTCGAGCCCCACCGAGCAGTGGCTGTGTCTGGATTTCTGCAGTGCTGGACCATCCAACCACCGCTCATTGCCGCACTGGTAAATCCGAACCCAGTCTACGCTGTACCACAGAACCTCCCGAAAGTAGCCACCAGTCACCACCACGTTGTTCCCTTGGAGAAGATAGTGGTGTTGGTCAATCTGAAGTGGCGTGCGCCAAGACATTTTATGAAACAGGGTGTCCAATCCTGCTTCTGCAAAAGTACTTCCCTGCAGTGTTCAGTTTCAAACCTAATCTAATGTATTTGGCAAGAGGAGCAATACCCTGGAGCAAGGTTAGGAACCAATGGATTAAACTTTTCATATAAAACTACAGTCACAGAGCAGTGATAATTTCATGCCAGACATAAAATGAGTAGTAAATAAGATTTGTTACCTACTGCTGCCACCGAGTACTGCGTTAGGCACTTCCTCTTTAAAGGCATCAAGGACTGCCACCTTCCACTGCGTGGGTTGAACTGATAAAGAGACTGCTGCTTCTGTTCATGTGGTCCACCAAGTATGAACAGCATCTCTCTTGACCGAGTTCTGGGCACAGACCTGCCCATGGTCCAGCTGGTGGGGAGATGATCATTCAGTTTGCAAATGAGCTTTGCACGAGGGTCAGAACTTTTCATCTTGGTCAGGAGATCTGTAATGTAAGGCAGACTCAAACTCTCAGGTCTAACCAGGCCTGCCAACTCCAGGAAGTCATCCTCACGACTAGGGTCAAAAGTCGCCCAGCGCAAAGTAACCTCGAAAGCCAGGTCCTCCCGTGGAAGAAAAAGGTCATCACTAGCAAGCAGGTCAGCGATGGTCTCCTTGGAGAGGTACAGGAAGTCCTCCTCGGAGGCTATAGCTGGAAGGTGGGTAAGAACCACTTCCCGTGCAGCAGCATAAAGCTCCAGACAGCCCAGCTGCCACGCGTAGGCCATCATGCCTAAACAGTTGCTCAGGTGTAGCTCTCTCTCCAGGAACTTGCAGCATAACAGCCTGGCTTTTTCCAGCTGAAGGAAGTTTGCAGTCTCCAGAATTCCCAGGACGTTCTTCCTGTCGAGATGTAATTTGAAGTTCTGAGTGTACTCAATAAGGCTGCGGAAATGGTCCAAACCTACACCTTTGATTTCAATGTGCCTCTTGCTGCTCTCTCGACCGCCACCAAAGAACAGTGCTCGGAAGTAGGGACTCAGTTGGGCCAGTCTGTCACGGTTTACAAAGAAGGACTCTGTCTCCACCTGGAGCACAACATCTGGCACCAAATCATCTCTATTCTCTTGGATTTTCTCATGGTTCTCCTCTTCATCTGTGTGGGCTGTGCTCATTACACCATGTGCAGTCGCTGGACCTGGACATTTGCTCTCTACCAGTTGCTTTTCACAAGCCATGTCTCTGCACCAACACTCCGCTGACCTCACTGCATGGGGAACTACATTTGTCTGTAATATTTATAAACCCCCCCCCTAGCCTATCACCAAGACTATGTTGGAATGGCGTAAGCATGCAAGAGAAAAACAAGGGCTAAATATAGCCACAAACAGAGCAACGGGACAGGCGCAAGAACCCCAGTGTTCAGAAGCATGTTGCCTGGTTGTATATGCATGTTATACTTTTGTGAAGTGTTCCAGAGTTGTCAGCATATGTCTGTCAGATTAACACATGTGAACTTGAATTCAAAACTTTTAGAACAGCTAAAATGGTATGCACACCATGGGCTAAAGTTTAAAACTCTGTGGAACTCATGCCATGCCATTCATCTCAACCATTCCAACCAGCAGGAAGTAGTCTTTCAAAATTATGCATAGTGATTAAAATATTTTACAACGTTTTTAAAGACTTAATTGTGCAGATGCAATCGAACTATTTGTAACACTTGACCACCTGGTGAATTTTGAAGAATTCCTCATTAGAGCTGAACTAGGCATAGTGTACCTATGACTTTTTCAAATTTGTATTAATTTGATTTTATTGAATCAGCTAACTACACTACAGGCCAAACATTTGGAAGCAACACTATATAAAAATAAACATGATTTTTTTTCTTTTCTTCAAGAGATAGCGGACAGTTTATGAAAATAGAACAAAAAGAATTTGAATAAATGTATGCAGCAATGGTGTATAATTAGCCGATTCTTCATTTGTTTTTGCGTTTAATATGTAGAGTTTTATTACTTTTTCCATATTAAACTTCTTTGGTCCATACCTTCACCCTTTAGTGCATATAAAACACATTGATCAATTATTCTCATTCAAACTTAAAGTGTTACCTGCAGGCTCTTTAGCATGAGAATCCAGACAAGTTTTGGCATCCTCTTTTATTCAGGTGCCTAGATTAGACACCAAACACTGTCAAGACTTTTGGCATGAGATAATGGTTTCAAATATAAGTTGTGTAGTCTATATTTTTTTGGACTGGTAATGTGTTGTCTCCATTAAGTGAAAGTCATAAAACGCCAGACGAACAGTTCTTTATAGAATGGTACATCCCATTTTTCACATACTACAAAGTATTGACTTTAAGAGCAGGATGACCATGTGCCACACACATCTTAAGATCATGATGAGAGATAATACTCAGGGGTCTTCGGGTCTTTTTGGCAGGATTTAATTGCAATAAATTAAAGAGCAGAGATAAAAACCTGCAAATTCACGCGGCACGCTCGGCAAGAACAGCAGCAGAGACAGACACACAGCCTACTGTCTAAGTGAAATAATCTAATACAGATGGAAATCAGATCTCTGATATTAGAGTAATTCACAACATGGCTTTTCTCTCCATGATAAACATCACAATACTCGCAGTCGCATTTAAAATCTCCTCTCAAACTCTCTGCAACAAGCACACGCTACACGCAAACTAGCACTTTCAGTCTCTTCCGTCTCTTCGGGTTTCAGTCCGCGCTACACATTCACTCGTCGTCGAAGGTCTGCTGGAGCAGGAAGTTGGCTGCTAGGTTCTCGTTTTTTTCACAAGCAAAATAAGCCTGGATGACTAGTCCCTCCGGGAAGCCCAAAGCTTTTAACTGCAGAGCACAAACAGAGACACGGGAATTAAACAAGAAAGATCTGGGTAATACATTATCGTTACTGGTTAAATCCCCAATCAGGAATGGTCAATACTTGAAGACATTTTCAAGTATCGTTTCAAGACATCATAATATGTGATACACATCACAATACTTATGTTTAGATTTGCTAACAAAGAGACAGAAAAACAGTAGTGCCAAATTTAAAACACAAGAAAAACTACAGCTTTGGGGATATTTTTATTAACGTCTACAAAAATTTGGACCCAAAGGTAGTCGATCAGCCAAAACGATCAGCCATGTTTGGTGTTTGACGTTTGCTCCTTTAGTTCTGCACTGGAGCCACTAGTAAACGAATCTTATAGTTACCAGTTTAGCATCGTATAAACTGCAGGTCTAAATCAGCAGTTGTTCAGCATTTCAAACAGACTTGTTTATGTGGTTTCTGACACTGTATGGCACACTGTTATCTATAAAAAATGGACAAAAGGATGTGGCAAATCTAAAAACAGCTCCATCTTGAATCACTTTCTTCCTCAGCACATAGTTTGTTGTCACTCCACACCAGCATCAGACTCAGGTAGGATGCGTGGCCTAAAGTTTGATGGCTGACGTCATTTAAATGATAATATTTTCCTTTATTTTCCTTTTTTTTTTTAATACAGGCTTATTTTACTGTGGTGTATTTTGAGAGGAGTATGTGATTTGAACGATAAAATAGCTTTACTTGTCAGCAACATTACCCTTGTAAATCAAGTGTAAAGCTAAAAAAATCAAACATACCTTGGCTGATCGACTACATCTGGGGTAAAGTGAAAATTGTGTAGATTGTGTTCATTTGTAGCCAAATTATTCCTTTAAAGACAAGGTGAAATCAAAACTGACCTTTTTTACCTTGTTAGCTCGTGTCCTTGATAAGATTGTTGCACGATTCATCTGTACTAATCACTTAAAAGACAAAATTCTTCATTATCTGTAATCTTTCACTAAAGTGCTGCGACTTTTTCCCCACCTCTAAACGGCCTCTGACGTATTGATTACATCACGGTAAAACTGAGCTAGCTCGCGCTCGCAGCCATTCCTATTAACTTTTCACAAGCCAATGAAATCCCGATAGATAAAACCAAAGTCCCGCCCTGGCCAAATATGCCGCTTCACATGGAAATACGTCACGTTGCGGAACAAAAATGTGTTCGAATTTCCGTTTCACCTTGTCTTTAATGTCTACAAAAAATTTGGAAAATCAAGCCACTTGTTACTGTGTTATAAAACTAGTGAGAATACCCACAATACTCTGAGAAAAGCATAGTAATGTAATTTATTGCAGTATCGATAGCCCATTGTCACATTGCCCTGTTATTACAATACCACAAACTGACCCGAACATTTCTGTTTTCTAATTGGGGCGTTAAAAGAAATCTGATTAAAGCAATCTTACCCTCTCGATGGCCTCTTTCTCCTGCTGTGTGACCTGAATGTAGTTGGTTTGTGGAGCTCCTTGTGCCTCTGCTGCCTCCGCCTCTCCTCCCAGCGGTTCATTCAGCATCTGCACAAATCGCTCCTGGTGCTGCGTGATTTGCTGTGAACAGAAACGAATTTTCAGCACATGTTCGGCTAACCGCTCGTGGCTAAAGACGGACAGTTCTGAGCACCAATCACCTGCAGGAGCTGAGGGTTGTCCCGGCCCAGTTGCTGCAGCAGGGCAGGCAGGAGGGCCGGGTTCTGCTGGATGATCTGACGCATTTGCTGGAACTGCGACTGGTTCCTCAGGAACTCTAGGGGGTTGGCTGAGGCAGGTGGGGCCTGGGAAGGCGTAGCACCTGTTTACAGTATAGAGAGGGCTGTACAGGAGTGTGTCCCGGGCCCAAACAAAGCACCAATGGACCAGAGTCAAGACTGAGCATTAGCGCAAATTGACAACTGTTGAAGTGACAACATACAGTGCCCTCCAGAATTATTGGCGCCTTTCATGAAAAAATAACCACCAATGAACATATAAAAAGAATAACAACATGCAATGAGTGAAATTATGAGCTTAAACGTATGGGGATGTTGTATAGTTTTATTTTAACACAAAATGTTTTCTTAAGTAGTGCCAATTTTTCTGCAAAACACTGTTTTCAAAATTACCGGCACCCTTACTTTTAATATTTGGAAAAGCCTTCCCTGGAGAGAATAACAGCACAGAGTCTCTTCATGTAATGTCTAAAAAGGTTGGAGACACTTGTAGATGGATCTTGGATCACTCCTTCATGCAGAACATTTTATTCTACTTTATATTCTTGAGTTTGTGCATGTGGCCTGCACTATTTAATTTGGACCACAGGTTCAAATCCAGAGACTGAGAGGGCTATCCCAAAACACTGATTTTATGTTCCTTAAACCATTTCTGTGTTGGTTTGGATGTTTATTTTGGGTCATTCTTTTGTTGAAAGATCCATCTACAGCCAAGTCTTAACCTCTCGGCAGAGGTAACAAGGTTTTGGGGTAAAATATTCTGGAACTTAGTGAAATTCATGATGTCATCAATCTTTTCAAGAGCCCCAGGACCACCAGCTGCAAAACAGCCCCAAAGCATCAATGATCAACCTTTATATTTTACAGTGTGTTTGGGACCTTTTAATGCAGTGCCCTGTGCAGAGCCAAAAAGTTCGATTTTGGTCTGATCTGACCACAAAACACAATTCCAATTGTAGCTTCAATGATACTTGGTAAAGTTTAGGTGCTTCATTTTGTGAGTTGCTCTCAGGAAGCGCTTCACTGGTGCCCCCCTTACAAAGAGCTTGTTATGGAGGTGCTGTCTAATAGTTGATTTTGAAACTTGACAACCCCAAGAAACAACTAAACTGTGCAATTCTGAAACTGTGGTCTTTGGGCTCTTCTTTGCCTCACTCTCCATCCTCCGCACAGTGGGGGGTATGCTCATGGGTACAATTCATGAGAAATTTTCAACTTTTTCAGACTTTTGAACCTTTTTCATCATGGTCATGGTTGTGTTTAATGGTATTTTTAACTGCTTATGTAATTCTTTTATCTGTTACCTGAGTTGACCAGGTCAACAACCATCTGTCTCTTTTTTGTTGAAAGCTCCACATGGTGATGCATAAAAAAGGGGTTTTACGTATGTGCAAATGTTTCAATCAGATTAAGCACATTTTGATAGCACAATTATGTTGAAGACATTACAAGTGACATGTTCATGTTCTGTTAAAGCAAATTCAAAGTCTCCTTCAAAGAATTAGATGGCGATACCATACATGAGTTGTTGTCATATATGGATCTTTGGAATGCTGTGGAACCCTAAAGTAAGGCCATAAAATGAGAATAAAGGGCTTTGGATCCATTTGAATGTTTAGAGGCAGAAATATCTAGTTCTTTAATACATTCATCTTCATGTTGGTTTTCTATTTCAGTATTTATATCTTTGTTCTTCTCAAAAATATACACCACTCCTGTTTTATCTTGATTTTTACATGATGGTGATTCAATGGTTATCTGCATGTCATTAGCTTTAATTTGGCTGTTATCAGTACACAAAACCACCCAGTAGTGCCCATGCTGAGCTTGGCCACTATGAAAAATTATAGATCTTTTCATGTAGGACATCTGTCCAAGTCCATTCAGGTCTAGAATTTGATATAATTTGTTACAAGTCATATTTTAACACAATATTTTTTCAAACACAAAGGTGGGTTTTTTTTGGGTTTTTTTTAAGTACTGTGATTTTTTTCTGCAAAACACTGTTTTCAAAATGATCGGTACCCTTACTATTAATATTCATAATAGTACGTAATACTGACTTTTGACAAACAGTGACTGCATCTGGATGTACTGAATCTACTGCATCATTTGCATTTCTATGTTGGACATGATTTTGTTTATCATTCACATAGAAAATCTTACCTAGGATTTTGAAATTATCTTCTTAAGTTATTTGGAACTTTTTGCTTTTTGTTCCAACCCTCAGTTATATCTGATATAATAGCCTCCATTTGCTGGTAATGTTTTAGTCTGAGTTTATCACAAAATTCACGTTCACAAGCCCTGTATATAGTACCAAATTTATCAACAGCTTCATCAATTCTCATTTTGTCATTGTTCAAGTACAGTCCTTTGTATTTTTGAACGGAACGACTGATATTTTAACAAATTATTCTGAAGAATGTTTGTTATTTGGAATTCTTGGTACAAAGTTGAAAAAAATCTTCTCTAATAAAATTGGGCTAAAATATGGGCATTGGGCATTTCAGAATAGTTTCTCCCTAGACTGAATGTCAGTCATGGCCTTCTTTGTAATCTGGTCAAAATAGACAAGGAATGGAGATTTGGACACGATAAATTGTGTGCTTCACTGCCAACCAGTTCTGTTGTAAGCTGTTGTAAGTTCTGTTGAATTTTTATCTGCTTTATGGAATGGAATGCAATTTATTGTCATTGTACAAGTACAATGAAATATCGTTTTGCGACTTCCCAAGCATGATGCTTAGTGTTAGGATGTTTTTAAGCTTAGCTAAGATTGATCTTGTGCATTTCTGACTGAGTTCTAATAACCCTAGGAGGCACTTTGCAAAAGTATTAGTATTAATTAGATACCACAGCCACAATGAACACTTATAAAGTCCCAATGCACAGTCAGTGAGATTTATCATCATCGGTGCAGTGAGCCAAGCGACCTGCTAGCTCGCGAGGAAGACCCATGGCAGATAGGGCTGATGGCCAAGACTCCTCAGCCCTGGCCTGTCCCGTAGTCTATCTGTTGTTTCCTCTCACAGCGGCGTAAATTTCGTCTGTCTGCCGGTGAGATAATCCAGGAGATGAAGAAACGGTGTGTGAGATTTGTCCCATCATCAACAGATGAGGTTTGCCAAATGGCCTGCAAACTTGGAAGGAAGACGCATGGCAGATCGGGCTTGCGGCCCAGACACCTTAGCCTGGCCTGTATCCCATCCTAAAGCCTCGCTGTTGCTTCCCTTGTCAGTGCCACTGGCTTCATCTGCCTGCCCGTGAGATAATCTGGGGGAGTCAATGTTCCTCCAGAGAGTGCGACCTTGAGTGGATGCAGACAGCAGTTAGAATAGAATAGAATAGAATAGAATGCTCCTTTATTGTCACATATACAAGTACAGTACAGTGAAATTGATTCTTCGCAT
>JAOUQW010000004.1:10582790-10602549 GCA_028565825.1 Olivaichthys viedmensis
AACACTTTTCTTGGTCACTGCATAATTCCATATGTGTTGTTTCATAGTGTTAATGTCTTCATTATTATTCTAAAATAATAGAAAACAGTATAAATGAAGAAAAACCTTCTATGAGCAGGTGAGTCCAAACTTTTGACTGGTAGTGTACATGGTTCTCAATTTTACACAGCATACCAAAATAAATCTGTAGATGTGCCTGACCAGGGCAGGTGGAAGATACTCAAAGCCTTTAAAGCATTTTTTTTTTTGGCAGAGCCCCACATACACCCTTCATAAATCCCAAACCAGAGCTGAACCTCTCCATTGATAATAACTGATGTAAATCCATAATCCATCTTAAGTAACTGTCATATTTTCTTCTCTACAGGAAATTTCTCCATAACAAAATGATTATTAGTCTATTAGTCATAAACACGTAAAAAAAAAATAAATAAAATAAACACATCTATTAGTCATAAAAAGTTGTGCATACATTACATGAATATATCTCAAACATTGACATTTATAATCAAAAAGTTTCAGCTTGAAATCCATTCAGCTTCTTTCCCCCGCAGTTTGAACACCATCGCTTTAAAGGATGAGCATCCGTTGTGTTTATTCCTTTTCATAACAGCATTGATATCCTTCAAATTTGCACGTAGTTATAACTCATACACGAAAGCGTAGAATACCTTTGTTTTGGCATTTCCAAGCATGAACCGGGGTCAAAGCAAAAAAGTCATTACAGGCAAATCTGTAATCATAATACAGTCAGGGTCAAAACCATGAACACTACAATACCCAAAGCACCAGGGAAACTAGGAGGACTGAGGGAACCGAGAAACCTGGAGGCTAGCAGCACAATTTAGAAATACTGTGATAAAACTTTGTGAAGACAGGAGTGTATATAAACACGCGTTAACAAGACACAATGATAGCAACAATGAGAAAGAGGTGTAAACATTGAACAGGGATAGTGGAGAAGACGGAGCTAGAGCAGGAACCCGAGGAGAACAGAAAGTAAACAAGATGCTCTCATAAAAAGGTTTCCTCAAGGGTTTTTTGGGCAGTTCAGGGTTCCTAGCTTCTTAAAATGGGTTGAAAAAGTTAACGGATAACTAGTCTCTAGGATAAGAGTTGTTAGGCTACATTAAGCCGCTAGCTGGCTAGATAGTTAGTAGCTTAACCGATTAAACTCTCAGGACCCATTCCTCACTTTCGTAACTGCATGCCTGTCCTGTTTAGGTTCATAGTAATTCATAGTAGTTACTGAATAATATGCTTTAAGGGGACTAAGCTGAGACTTTAATTAGTTAATGGTTGGTCGTGTCATAGACTATATGAAACACCTCTTCGGTTGGTTAAACAGTGCTACCTTCTTATATTAGCTAGCTAACTAGTGGCAGTGCTTGGGATAATTCTCTCAGTTTGCCTGTATTTGTGTAATTAATTTTGAATAGCCAAATTCATGTTGCATAATTGCATATAATTTAGTTTTCGCCAGTTATTTCTAAAACATGTTAGCTAAGGTTAAAAGCAAGCTAGCAGAATACCATTACTGTTGTACAAATTAAACATGAACACTGCTATAAGTAATTAATCATGACTAATTATTATTATAATTATTAATTGATTATGCTTAAAATTAACGCTGGCTCATTGATTAATTCACTCTGACGATATAAAACCATCCTGATCAGTGGCTTCATGAAAGCGCAGGTGTAAAAGGGCAGTTGTAGTTCAGCAGTTAAGGTTCTGCGCCTGTGACTGGAAGGTTGTAAGCAAACCTAGAGTGTAGTTTCAGAATTAACCTCGTGACTCCCAGCTCATAAAATGACAGTTTCCACTTGTTATTAGCCCACACATGAACAAAGAGATGGATGAATGCGAGGTCGGAGGCTTAAAACGTCAGCATTTCCTCATACTTGGCGTCAATGAGGGTTGCACAGGAAGCCTTGAGCAACCTGTAATATAAGCAAAGAAAGTAAGTGTGTATGTGTGTGTATGAATGAAAGAGAGCAAGGAAACAGAAACATTCTTCCACATATTCAGGATATGATGAGGTTTTGTGTCATACCCAGGCCTCGCCTCTGTTTGGGTAAACCGGCTCCTGTATAAATCATTAATCCCACACCGGGCCTTGTTCAAACATAATCCCAATTATCAACGTGGCCACTTTGACGAAGGCTCGTTTATGTGTTCTGCTGCCCCACCGCCTGTGTTTACAATCCTCCGTCTCTTAGCTACAACAGCATCTCCGCCACATGCACTTTCAAACAGCAGCGCTCGTACTGTATCTCTACAACTGACTTTCAGTCCAATGACAACACGTCGTTCACACGGATGCTTACTGAAATCAATTATGTTGAGGAAAATAATCAGCATGAGGATCTTTTACTCTTCTCTTGGTGCTTGAATGTTCTAGTAAAAGATAAGAAGGTTCTGTGTAGTACAAACATATAAATACACTAGCGTTCAAAAGTTTGGGGTCACCAGTCATATTTTATGAACAGTCATTATTCTATTCACTAAACTCTTCTACAGTGTAGTAGAGCTAATATATCTAATATAAACCACACACCTAAAAGTCTTTTTAGAGGTTTTGTTTGGTATTTAAAGTATTTTGGGAAAAAGTCATTTAAAAACTTAAAGGAGAAATGACTACACATTCTCCACTTCAAGATTTGATCACCGCTGTCCCAAAAAAGAGGCATTCTGGGTATTAATGTTTATTTTAACATCACTCTTGATGCTATAAAACTTTTCATAGTCATTTTGGAGTCATCATTCTGGACAAATGATTTGAAACCTAAAGTGCAAAAACACTAGAACCATATTACTATAATTTTACAGACGTATCTGAAACAAAATAGAGTTTATATCACTGAAAACATTGATTGCAAACTTTTGAACGCTAGTGTATAAAGTTTTCGAAGCACCAGAAGAGACTGACTTATGTTAATCTTATTGTAAGATTAGTCTAGAAGCACCACTTCGTCATTTTGACCTCCACCATGCTGGCATGCTTTGAGTAATGAATCTTTTTTCAATATAACTGAAGAGAAAGCCTCTTCGTTTGAGACAACATTGTCACCATCACCACGTGCGCCATCAGGACTGCAAATTCATATTGTATATCGTTAGTGAGCTGTTTTTGATTGTTCATCTCTCCACACCCCGGCAGATTTCAAGCTAAATGTCATGACGCTGGACGATCTGGCTCCTGTTCCTCTCGATATAGCTGGATTACCAAATAAAAAGGTTAGACCGAAGATCATATGATGATGTAACGTTATTAATTATTCTGATAGAACAATGTAACACGATGCCGTGCCTGTTCATCTACAGACTGAAGCAAGCCCCCGGGAGCGGAGCGAGTCCTCGACTGCCGAGATCCTGCACAAAGACAGCCTGAAGCCTGAGGAGCATCCAGCGCAGTACGAGAGTGACTTTGAGAGCGAGATCCAGACCGAGAGCGAGAACCAGATCTCCGAGCAGCTCTCAGGTGGAGGTGAACATTCCTCCATAGCCTCTGAGCCTCAGTCTCTCTCAGCCAAATCACAGACCGATGATGATTACACACGATCAGAAGAGCCGTCCAGGTCTGCAAGCGTCCGTTCCAAGTCCAGCTCAAGTCGCAGTAGAGGCTCTGTCACACCGTCGTACTCCAACGACGCCACCATTACTCTCACTGAACCACAGAGTCGGAGCAGGAAGGACGCCACGGTGCAGACGCCAGCGGCTGGACTCACTTATACATGGTCCTCCGGTAGGTCCTTATTTGTTCCTCGTTATTTGAATGTCAGTGCTATAAGACTAGACATTCAAAGACTGAACAACTTTGAGATTATAATTTTCATTGTTAATTTTTTTGGTCAAATAATATAAGGATACTTGTTCATTTATTTTAAAACCATATATAAACATACCGAAAAAAAATGGAACGGGGCTGATCAGAGGGACAAGAGGGTTCTCAGATGATTTATGCAGAGCCATCACAGTAGTAGGTCAATAAAAAAATAGATTCCGCCATAAATTTAATTTACCCTCTTATCCCACTTTTTTTTCTTTTTCTTCTGCCTAGTTTTGTACTGAAGCTATGAAGCTAATGTAGCTAACAAGTAAAAGAATTCTGAATCACACAAAAGTAATCAAATCATGGTGAAATGTGAGATTTCACGATGCATTGAATTTCTTTCGTAAAGAATCATAATCGAATCAAAGGTCAGAGATTTGCACCCCTGTGAGACAAGGAGTCCCTCATAATGTTGCTCCAGAAGCCTGGTCGTGTAGATGAACCTGGTCACAGACTGTACTTTTAAATGAGTGGCTCGTGATCGTTTCCTCTGCAGGGCAGGCTGTTCTGGGTCCGTCAGTGGGAATGTCCTACGTGGATCCGACTCCTGTGGCGAGTCACATGATCAGCGCTGAAACTGTGGAAGGTAGGAGACTCGAAAACACACTTCATCTGCGTTAAGTAGAGACTTGCCCGTCGTTAGCCATGTTACTTGTGCCACAGTTTAAGAGCACAGCATTTCCTGGGACAGAGCAGATCCACATTAGGCCTGGAGGCACTGCTATTAGCCCTGTTTCATTTGAAGTTCTAGCAATCCAAGAGTTCTCCAAGCTGAAGGCTGAACGTCCTCTTCTGTCCCGCAGCTTTAACAGCGTACAGCCCTGCCGTCTTCGCTCTGAATGACATGCTGAGGCAGCAGCTCGCTCTGACCAGGAGCTTCATCCAGTCCAGCAGACATTTACACCAGGCCATGCTGGAGTCCCTGGGGCCTGCGGACTACAGGTACACCACGCTGGAGGACACGAAGGAGGTAAAAATCCACTTAGAAGGTGACTTTTTGTTTTTTGTTCCTCTGCGTGATGAGAACAAAGCCTCAAATAGTTTGTCATTTTTCAGTATTAGATCTGTGATGACTTATTCAAACACATGCAATGTGCAGACATTTAATTCCAAAATTTGTCAATAACTGAAACGGGGCTGACGATATGATCTAAATCTTGCAATAAATTACGTAACTGTACACTTAACACTGAGCCACTCCATTGTCACAGTAATTAGTAGCTGATTGGACGTTAATGTCTGTTTTTGTAGCACTTGTTTCATTTTTCGTATCAAATCATTTATGTGGGCCTTCAAGAAGTTTTTCATAGTTTTTTCTTTAAAATGCACTACTGTATTACTGGCAAACCTACATATTGTTGAATCATGCAAATGTCGTGTATTGTTTAAGTATTGTGATATGATTTTTTTTAGTCATATCGCCCAGCCCTAAATCTATATATATCCATTTCATTCACAAGAATTTCTAGGGGTGGCAATAATTGACACATGTGGTTTTGTTAAAAAAAAAAAAAATAATACATAAGGGGTTTTATTTTCTTAATAAATTTACTTCAATTAAAGGTTAGATTTCTCTCATATTAACCACAAAAACTTTTTTTTTTTTCCTTAACCTTTTTACCCATCTGTAACAAGGGGTGCCCATAATTCTGGGGCTGGCTATTGTGTGAGAGGGTGTAGTTCCTAACTAGGTCTTTCTCTTAGTTTATCCGCTGTAACAGGCCTCCCAGACTGACCATGGAGGACGCACTGGAGGAGGTATTGCAGGACATGAGGGACTATCACTACATTTGAGGTTTACCCTAACAGAGCCAGGGATGGAACCATGATGCGCGAGTAGCAGCATCTCTCACATGTGTGATGCAAAATGCATGTTATTAATACGAGGTACGTTTCCCATGTGCAAAAACTACCTCAGGGAAAGTTTGCCTGCTTTGAGAGTGCTGTTGCAGCAGTAACTGTTCACAATTCTTCAAATACAGTCGATCAACCGAGACATGTTTGTGGTCTGAAGTTTTGCACTGGAGCTACGAGGCTAATATTGCTTTTTGAAAGAAGCTTAGTGTAATGTTTGCACGGTGCTAAACCAGAAACTATAAGCATTTCCTACTTGTTAGCATCATTAGCGTTGTACGTCCAGTGCAAAACTAAAAGAAGCAAATCATCAGACACCAAATGTGTCTTGGCTGATCAACTACATTTTGGGTAAGGGGAACATTTGTGTACATTTAATTCTTGCCTAAACTATTTCTCTGTGCTATATTTCTAGTATCCAGGTCATTTAGCGACTCCAACATTTAGAAAAGAAAAACAGCATTCTTACACACAAGCATCCTGAAGCTCCGTGCCTTCAGCTAAATGTTATGAAAATCAGTGGTGCTCTGGAGACTCGATGCAAATTAGAGGCTACTCGTGTAATCAGGGTGGAACCTCACTGGAGTATTATATATATATGGTACATCTGTGTACAAGATTTGATACATTAAAATGTTTATTAAAATATTTTTACATAAATTGACTTTCTCTCAAATGTTCTTGTATATTAAAAATCATTCGTTGTTGTCATTTAGAGACAAACTGCATCACGACATGTTTAAAACATCTTTATTTCCTTGTGCTGAGTATTAAATCTAAGCTAAATCCAACGGACTGCAATGACACTGATACCATGTTCGAACGACAACGTGACATTTTGATTTTTGTTACAATGAAGAGAGAGGAAAAAAAAAAAGCCAGAGGCCAGGTCTAAAAAAAAAAAAAAAAAAAGAAAGAAAAGTGTTATGAAGAATCATTCTGTAGTTGGGGCCTCCTGCGGGTCTCGTGTCACTGAAAGTACAGAAGATTAAAAAAATGGGCAGGATGAATTTCTAAATAAGAAATTAACATCTACCAATGGACAACGCTAAATATCATGATGAAACGACATTTTCAAATCATACCATCTTCAACATCAAAGACTTAATTTGCAAAAAGTGGCACATGTAAAATGCTGTAACAGATAGATAACCTGTCTGTCAGGGCGTTTATCCACTGCACATCGAGGAACCGGCTCAAACAGGAGCCAACCAACTCCTGGGGTTCTCGTTCATTTACTCTCCCTCCTACTTGTCACTGCCGTGACAACAGTAAAAGTGACTGCATCATCGTTCAGGGTTCCTACTCCTTCCTCGTGGAAATAATTCCAGATTTTAACTTTATCATCGAAAGAGAAAACATGAAATGCGATGTGCAATAGGGAGGCTGTGTTAGTGCAGAGAATAAGGGACTGTCTTAGTGCCTTACTCTGACAACAGAATGTCCACACTTCTCCAGGTGTGGAAGTAAGTGCCTTTGAATTCCATAATTTCCCGGACCTGCTTAAGAACCCTGTTATTACGGCTCACAACGATGCGATTGTTAACGGCAACATGGAAGAAGTGCTTGGATTAACTTTGTTCCTTTATCTGAAGCGGTGGCAGAGCTGCACATGTCTCGGAGGAAGCATGTGTTAGCGCTCACCCTCCCCAGTTGGTAGCTGTCGTGCGAAAGGGGAGAGCTAGCTAGTGGGTGGGAATTGGTCATGACCAGATTGGGAGAAAATGGTTTTAAGAAAGACTTCTGCAACAAACTTAAAAGGCTCGTTTGTACATTTCGTCAACAATAACAACAAGCCAAAAAAAAAACTATAAATGTTCATTGTTGACAAAAATAAGAATGCGAAAATAACACTAGGGCCTTTATCAGCGCACTAAAACTTCAGTAAAGCCGATATGATCAGAATATGAATAAAATTGTTAGTTTGTGCCGTAAAAACACTGTGCTGATACGGTTTTTGAGAAATTAAACATTTGTGCAGGTTGGGAAATAAAACAGAACAAACAACGGCTATTCTGTTTTATTTTTTAATTTGGTGTGTGCTTATGGTGTGGCACGTTGTTTGACCCTGTACACGTAGCCAATCATTAACAAACAGTGCTGCTTAGCCCTTCCCCCAAATACCACTAGTTCTTGTTGGTGTCGATCTTAAGTATCTACCAAAAAACATACACAACTGGACCCTTTGGTGCTGAATCAGTGGTCAGTAAAAAAAAAAAAAGGCAGTTCGTTTTCAGCTGCCAAAAGGTCTGGTACTTTTGTGCAGTGGAAAAAGGCCGGTTTGATTTCATTGTAACCAGTAATGTGCAGCCGACAAGCCAAGTGAAAAAATTTCACTTAATTCCTCATGTATGATTAACTATGATGTACTGAGAGAAACAGAGTGAGGACGCTACCTTTCTCTCTGGCTTTCATCCTCGCCACAAAGTTGTAGCTTTTGTTTCTTCTGTAGTTGACGTACGGGTCGTCCAGGGGAACCCCGACGCCTTTGTACTGGTCCCACTTGTCCCGCACATCGCCTCCCTTGATGGGGTCCTGAATACCCTGTTCTTTCACTCCGAGCCCTCCAGAGCCACTCCATCCTGCACACACACACATCACTGAGCCAAACACACTCCATACTGTTCGTGGAAAGCAGTCAAAAAATAATGAAAGAATTAACACTATTGATCAATATTTGTCACAAGGAGCCACACCAAAAAAAATCAATGACACAAACCACTAGAAATAGAATACATCAGATGGATCAGCATGCTCATTCATATATTGTGTTGTTACTATGACGACTTCTGCCTTGTAGAACCCAGAAGTGTGAAAGGGGTCCATTCAGGTGATTTGTGCATAACAATACGAGACCCCAAGCGGTAGCCAACTAACTGTCTTTAACGTGACTAGAGAATTGCAAACAAAAGGGCAAGAGGTGTTGCGTTTGGTTGGTGAGTGGCTCTTTATGCTGTGGGTGGACTGATGACGAGTTTAAAGGAAATTAAAATATCAACTATCGCTCATGGTGCTGTAGTAATTAATGTGGGTAGTCTTACGATGCTGGTCAAATTCCACAATTTGCCATTTAAACATCAGTTTGTTAATAACACATGTTTTTCAGAGTAGATGCATTTGAACACATTTTTCTTTCTTCCCCACACTTTGGTAACTGGGTTCTAATGTACACAAGCAGACAGACTGATGACTGACTGTGTTGATCTCCTGTGTGAGCTCAATCGATGAAGACTCTGGGTCCAGCTGTGGCTCCAGAATCGAATGTATTTCAAAGTTACATTTTTCCTTCCATGCTGTAGCGGAAGGACAAACCCAAATTTTCCCCCCTCTTCTGGAAAATGGAACAGCTTGAAAAGCCGATGATTTTAGTAGAAGCACAGCGTGCACTATACACCAAGCGCTTACAAGACTTCAAACGCAGGTAAATGAACATGATGAGCGCCGCTCTATATGCCCATGGTCAATAAACACCCTGTTCATAGAAAGCTATAGATCTGAGCAATGCACCACACAAAAATCTCTAGCTCACACACAACCGCTCACTTAAGACAGGTTATTGGAACACTCACCCATCTTCACGAGCATCTGATGGCCCTTGTTCTCCTCGCCCAGCCTCTGATCGACAGGTAGAGCCGGGGGTCCAGAGCCCAAGCCGGAGGTGGACCTGCACACCCACACACAATTCTAACCTGTGCATTGTCTCTTAAATGTGCCTGTGTGTATTTGAGAGGACGCTGTGGACACTCACGGTGGTGTGGGGCTGCGGGACTTGACCACTGCAGCCTGTCGTCTCTTGTCGGGTGAGCGCGATTTAGAGCGTGATCTGGAGCGAGAACGGCTTCTGGACCTCGACCTGGAGTGGCTTCTGCTCCTGAATGGGCGGAAGCGCAAAAACGCGCGCGCACACACACACACAGTATGTAGCGTACTTTCAAAATAATAATATTATATTATAAGGTGCAACTTATACAGAGAAGCATGTTATGTTATTTTCATTAGCCTTATTGTAATATGGTTTTCATGCTATTCCAGCACTGAAGGTTATGAGAGAGAGAAAAAAATAAAAAATACACTCTCAAAGTTGAGAGCACGGAAAAAAATGACTTTTGAATCATCACTTAAATCTACATTTCGCTTTGTATTCTCAATTCCTATTTGTTTAATCTGGCAATTAATCACACAGCCGTTTGACACGTCCATATTACAAAAATGTCCCATCCGTCCAGATGATGTCACGTAACGCTAATAAACTGCTTTATGTCTGTAATATGTACATAAATATTACACTTTGCAATTCTATGCATGTCACATCCATAACACTTAAAGCTACCCGATTATGTTCCGATAGTACAGGGATTAATGTACACGTTTATACATCAACACGAACAGAGCGGCAGTAGAGATGCGTGAAGTGCAGGTGTTCGTGTACCTGGAGCGGGATCTGGAGTAGGAGCGCGATCGCGAGTGGGATCTGGAAGACCTGGAGCGGGACGATTTGGAGGAGCGGGAGCTGGAGCGCGACGACGACCTGCCTCGACTGCGGGAGCGGCTCCGAGAGCGACTGCCTCGCGTGCTGAGGGGTCAGACACATGACTGGCCTTTACTCTTAGTTGATCAGATAATTCACTTCAATAACAAATTATTATAAATTCTAATTTAAAAAGCTACTCTGCAGTAACTAATTGTAAAAAAATTAAACAGTAACAATACAACACAAAAATGGATGTCACTACAAACAGTAAGACGTAGGAAAGAACAAAAACTAAACCAACAAACAATCAGCTTCTGCAATTATTGAAGTGACGAAAATCAGTATCAGCTCAGTACGGAGCTCTGTTAAGCTCCGAGTATAAGCTCTGATACAAAAATGGAAAAAAAAAAAAAAAAAAAAAAATGTTATCTATTTTTAAGTAGGGACGCACTTTCAACTTTACCTTTTGAAATTCAGCACATTTGTTGTTCCAGTGTGACGCAGACAAATAAGTAACCACACTGAAGCACCAATGACACAATAGTGTGTACAGACACACTCACCTGTTGCGTTTCTCTTGTTCCTTTTTCCTCCTCGCTCTCATCTTGGCTCTGAAGAATTCGTACAGGCCGTTCTGCTCCCAGCCCTCACTGGAAACAACACACAGCAAGAGTTTTGAGTCTTGCAATAAAGAACAGCTGATGACTTGTTTGACAAATGTCAGAGTCTGCGCTTAATGTAAAAAAGTGGATCAAGAACACAATAAGAGTCCTGACAATTACTATTAATCAAGTATGTTGATGAGTGTAGTTGGTGCAGCCAGATGCAACATACAAGCGATACAGCTTCAGCACACTGGAGCTTTAATAACACTGGGCTTGCTAATAAATGTATAATTTGTTACCTTGGTTAGTAGCACCAAATGTCATACATGAGGCTTAAAACTAAACTAAACTCTGCAGAACGGTCACCAGGAGCATATATGGGCATCCCTAAACTACAATCAACAAAAACTACTACAAAACAACAAAATACACTGTGTGAAAGTGTGTGCGTGTTGTGTAACACATAGGCAAAGTGACCTATTTCTGGGTCTGTCGTGGGAGGGTGGACTGTAAAAGGCCTCCACAGCAGCCAGCAGACGTTCACTAGGGGGCATGGGGGGAGGCAGGCGGATGTCTTTGGGGTCCAGAGCCTTGTAGTCATGGTCTTCCAACTGGGCAGAAAGAAAAGAATAATCACATGTGAGATCCAAGAGAAGGACAATAAAAAAAAATTTTAAACATGAACACAGGATTAACTGATTAAACAGTGGGAAGTGTTAGAACTCTTAAAGTGATGAAAACCTATTTTAAAGACCATAACACTTTTCCTATATTGAATAATAAATATATGTTATAATGAATCAATTATAATTAATGCATAATAAATGTATTTTCATAATGTATTTGTACTAGGGCTGGGCAATATGGCAAAAAAAAATATATATATATGTATATATATATATCATAATAAATTTTCACGAGCCATGATATGCATCACAATATTTATTTATAAGGAGGAAAAATTAAACAATTGATACAATTTGAATGTCCAATCAGTTACTGAGCAACAATGGAGTTGACAGCGTTTTAAAAGTACTTAAGATACCTGCGATAATCTCAGGAAAGCGTATTGTGATATTGCGATATCGATATGTTGCCAGGCAACCATTTGTATTGCATTGCATTCAATTTCCAGGCAACTATTTTGCCTGGACAGCACCACGTCAGTGGAAAAAGGAGTACGATGTTTTATTTCTACCATCAACGCAGACTGGTGATTTCTGTTGCAGAACCAGTCAACCTCAGTTGCACAGACAAGGAGCAAAACTCACAGTTCAGCTCACGACGGCTCGGCCCGTAGAGACCAGACTGGGTCTGAACACTTACTTTGACCAGGGGGGCCATGAGGCCTGCAGGCAGGTCGAAGTAGGGGACGTTGGGCACCAGACTGGGGTCGTCCTGGTTTACATGCGAGGGAGTCTGGCGTCTTATGTGGTGGGACTGGCCGTTAAACCCGTGTGGTGGGGGGCCAAAGTCAGGGTGTTGGTTACTACCCCACTGAGGATGTTCGCCTATTCCTGGGGGAGGAATCCTCTGGTTTGGGTGATGGTGTGGGGGGCCCATCTCTAAGAAAGGGCCATACAAGCATTATTATTCTTACTTTAAACAAGATACTTTAATAAAAACAGTATTTACTTCAAGCATTTGTTAAAGACTTCTATGAAAGCAGAGAAGTACATCTCTTGAAAGAGTGTTTCAAACAGAATAAACTTCTTTTTTTGGACCGCAAACACAGATGATCCAGATGAGACATCACATCATAGCACTATTATGTTTATTAAGAGATGTGACTAGGGGGTAAATACTGGAACTCGAATCAGTAACAACGTTCACATGCAGCCCAATAATCCAACTGATAACTCCTTCAACATGCACGCACATAAATCGAAATGGAGTAAACAGACTGAGGCCAATCCGAATGACACAAGGTGGATAATCTGTTTAATAATACGGAAAGCAGAAGAATAATGCATCGCCATGAAAAAACTTAAACACTTATGGATCACAATCTTTGCAGACCAAAGCGTGTGCATGGCCAATAGGACGGACGGGGTGGTGTGAGAAATTAGTGCATGTTGCAGATTTTAAAATATTTAAAAATCATTGTGGGGTTAGATGGGGGGCGAGACGGGTATCCAACGATAATTTCAAAGCAGAATGTCTTCTTGGCTTCTGATCAATAAGTGCATTTGTAGGATGCTGAGACAGGAATCATTTAAGAACACGACTAACACAGTGAGACAGCGTTAGCTACTTGTTACGCTCCGACAGGAGTCTTTTTATGGTAGCGTTGACACCAAATGCAGATTCCTCGCACGCAATTTAATTCCATGTAATGTACATGTAAATGGAGATTTTAAAGTGCCTGTAAACAGTTCATTAGTAATTTGCAAATTAATAATTACGAACTCATTCAGATTGACAAAATCTTCTAAACATTGCACAAAACAGAACTGACTGGTCACCGTGTTTAACGCATGAATGGAACATCGATTACATGATATTCTGTTCACACACAACAGCATCATGGTGCTCATCAAAGAGTTCATTCACTTAAACCTCTTTAAAATGTAACATACAGTAACCGGGATTTCAGTCTACCTGCAGTAAGGTCTTCCTCACCTCCAGGGAAGTCGCCCTGTGGGTAATCGAACCGATGTGGTGGGAACGGCGGCCGGTCAAAGTGATGCCGGGGCGGGAAGTCGTCCTGCATGAAGCGGGGCGGGAAGCGGTTGAAGTTGTGTGGTGGAGGGGGCTGGTTGAATGGGGGTGGCTGCTGGTGTGGAGGGAAGGGGCCTCGGAAGTGTGGGGGCCGCTGCATGCGAAAAGGCGGCTCCCTTTGGCTCCAGGGGGGCTGATCGGGCTGGTTGCTCCAGGGTGGCTGGTCAAACTGCCCGCTCCAGGAGGGCGGAGGCTCGTTCTGGCTGCTCCATGGGCCACCAGGACCCCCAGGTCCCCCAGGACCTCCAGGACCGCCAGGGCCACCATCTCGAGGGCTGCTCCAGCTCGGTTCTCTCTCATTCCACATCCCCTCATGGCTATTCCAGGGCGGGCAAGGAGGGGGTGCTTGAGTGGGGTCAAACGGCAGCTGAGAAAGAGAGCGATGGAGTTACTGGAGCGTGAGGAAGCTGACGCTGAAGCACTATACTAACTAAAAATGCTTTAAAAGGAAAGGTTTTCCCAAAATAAGGGATTTCTGTTGGATTTAAATTGAGGCAGATCTTCACCAACTGTTCAAAATTGGGGGGAAATATTTCTGGAACTATGTCCGCAACTTTCAGACTAATAACCATAATCAAAGGGCAAAAAAATTATGTAAAAAAAAAAAAAGCCAGCATGCTGAAATTCTAGTAGAATTGGGCAATACAAAAGGAAAAAAAAATCATATCACAATACTCAGACATTTTTATGATACATGATCTGATCTTACAATATTTCGCTTTGCTAACAAAAGAGGACATCCACATTTATTCAAATTATGCAATTTTTCATGATTTACATTATTTTTTACACTTACAATATCTACCAAGGGATAGGAGGAAAAATGACTATAACAAAGAATTGGTCGGTAATATAAAAGTGCTGCATATACCCATATTACTGTCAGAAAAGTGGATTACAACACAACGTATTGCGATATCCATACCATATTGTCGTACCACCCAGCCTGAAATCAAAGCTCACTAAGGAACTGGACCTCCTGCACGTCTCATTTTTTTGGGGTGTGAACATGTTATTGAATTTTGGAAATTGTTCAACCCTTTTAAAACCATCATAACATCTATGATACTGTTAGACATCATGCTTTTTGTAATAAGAAAGCCACTTACTGGTTGCTGAGGGTTCCAGGATGGCATGCTGTGCTGGGGCTCGAACCAGCCGGGCTTGGAGGAGGGAATATCAGAGGAGGAGGAGGGATTGGAGTCCGGTGGCCTCGTCTGAGAACCGTCATAGTCACCAGGAGGTGGGCCTGTCATTGGAGGCTTCACATCCGCTGATAAAATCACGAGTAAAAACAAGTTAAAAACAGTCTAGGTGGCATTAGCAGTCCAAGACTAAGATTTACCCATTAATGCAAAACTAATTAATGGCTAATTGGACACTGCACAATATGGCGTTTGCTAACCATCACCATATTTCACTTAGCAATGCTGATATATCGCAGAAGACTGAAATATGCATATTAGCCCTTTAATCAATCAGTAAATGATTTATTGTTTGCTACAAGGGTTTGGATGATTCATCCAACATGAATGAAGCATACCCAAGCATACACAGTGTCTAGAAATAACGTCACACCAGGGAGTCACTAAAGGAACAGTTCGCCAAGACATGTTGGTGTCCGAC
The DNA here is from genome assembly GCA_028565825.1 of Olivaichthys viedmensis. Taxonomy (NCBI): domain Eukaryota; kingdom Metazoa; phylum Chordata; class Actinopteri; order Siluriformes; family Diplomystidae; genus Olivaichthys; species Olivaichthys viedmensis. The sequence continues at coordinate 10,597,903 of JAOUQW010000004.1, forward strand.
ATTTGCTTTTTTAGTTTTTCCCTGGAGCTATGAGGTTGATGTAGCGGACAAGCAATGGAGGTCTACCTCACCGAAAATATGTGTTTTGTAAAATATCAGGGAGAGTATACAAATGTAAATTTAAAGTGGAAAAATATTTTAATCTGCAAAACGTCCAAAGTGTTTTTGGGTGAGACAGACTTCCATTACTTGTTAGCTACATTAGCCTTGTCACGCCAATTCAAACCTTAAGACGCCAAACATCTTGGCTAATTTACTATATTTGGGATAAGTGGAAAATTGTGTTCATTTGATTTTTGGCTGAACCATTCATTTAATGTGCACCCTTGCAAAAATACATGTTTACATTTTCCTTCATGCATTTAGCAGATGCCCTTTTCTAAAGCGCCTACATGCAACACAGGGACTTTGCGAAATTTTCGTTGCATTCCTTTATTTAGCCGCATGATACACTGTTGCGCAATTTACATCATTTGAATGAAGTTTACCCACCGGGCTGAGCGGTCATGGAGGGCTGGTTCACTACTTTAACCTCAGCTTCTGGTGGCGCTAACTGGCCTACGGCAGCTGCTGCGGCTGCCACGGCGACGCTCTGCTGCTGCTTCAGGTTGGCCACAAACTCCTCGTGCTGCGTCTTCAGCACCTGGATCTGCTGTTGGAAGGCCAACTGCACCGGCTGCACCACGGCAGCATACTCCGTAATCAGGGACGCCTAAAGACACGGGACAGTCAGCTTTCGTTAAAAAACGCTTTTAACTCCTAGGAAGTTCCTGGAATATCAGCGTTTAATCGTCCACACACGATCTTACACTGCTACGGGACTCAGTGACGATACTCAGTGACCGTTTACGTCCGTTGAAGATTGTACATTTTGTTTAGGTGTGTAATAGATGTGTAATAACAGAATAAAAAATTACTTGTCCAAGATCGAGTTGATTTATAATTAACTGAAACGGAAACCAACGTCTGAAGCGGTTGCTGTAAGACGGTTCTGACATATAAATGTAAACCGATTGCATAATGGTAACCCACAGAATCGTTATGGATGAATAAACGTTTAATGATTTTCACACAAGACAACTACATGCATACATGTGCAAGTAAACACACTTGAATAAGCAATGTAATTAGCTAGGTAATAGTCTTAAACCGTATTAAAAGATCATTAATAATCAATTCTAATCTACAAACACTTATCAACTGTAGCTTCCAAAATCTTTTGTTAGGCCCATAAATAATTAAATAAAACACCCAATGATTACAATTATATTTTAGTGATGCTTTTGGTCCAAAGCCAATCAGCAAAAACATACATGTAATATACAGGAGCAAACACTGGCTAAGCTCTGATAAAATAAGCTCTGATAAAGTTCTGTATGTTTCTGTACACGAGTGTACCTGATACTGTCCCAAGCCCAGGGCCGGACTCTGGAGCTGATGGATGGTGACCTCGTCGAAGTAGCCGTTCTTCTCCCACAGCTGGAGCAACTGAAAAAAGGCAAGAGAAAGAGTATGTGAACACACACTGTGCATCTTGTAGTCCTAAAAGCATTGTGACTGGTATATCAACACACAAAAAACTTGCAAATGATGAGCACAGTGTTTAGGTGACTTTAATAAAAAAAGAAGACATTCATCCAAGAAACCACCAGTGATTCCAGACGCTCATAACTTTCATATTTCATAATATACACACTCAAAAGGGAGGTGCCATATTAAAGTCTCTCTTTGAACTCTTTTCTTTCCATTCCAACTGATTTGGAGATGGTTTGCTTCAAATAAGTCAAGTGTCCATAACTACACTTCAGAAAAATGAATATTAAAATATTATCGACAAAGCATTATGAAAGGGCAAGTCATTATTCTGTAAAATGCTCACACGTCCAGTGACTGCAGGAAATATTGCCAATTCATACCCACTGATTTTGTAAATGAAAAATTGTCTATGTGCATTATAGCCCTGTGTCTGTGGTTACAAAAAAAGTAGCAACATTTTGCATTTCCTGCATGCAGTTACTGAATAACAAGCCGTTAGGTTAGAACATGTAAATTCAGGTGGAAATTTTTAAAAATAGCCTAAAGCATAAAGGGTTAGTTATCTATTCAAATTTTTTTTGCCACCGTTTGGCACTGTGACTACAGAGAGTGTTGCACGACTGAACTCACCCGTGTGATTTTTTGCTGCTTGTCTTCCTCCACGGCCAGGAAGCTGGTGCAGTAGATGGGCACCACAACCTTCTGCAGGGCGGCCAGCAGATCCCTCTGGTTCTTCCTCTGGCTGTGAGACCATAACAACACAAGTTAGCATTACTCAATGCACAAACAACACACTGCAAAAGCTCACACTCGAGCGGAGGCTATGGGACAAACTCAATAAGGGATTGTTCAAACGAAAATTAAAACATGGCTGATATAAAGAAGTTAGTACGTCGTTATAATCATCTCTCTAATGTTAATTTTTAAACATGGCCTTATGTTATAGATTATCATACCAGTGATGCAGGACATCGTTTATGAGATAGATGAGGTGCAGGCGGAGCTCGAAGTGCGCCGTCTCTGCCGTGATGCGGTTGCGGAGGTGTGAGGTCATCAGTTCACAGTGTTGTGGCGACTTGGCGTTGTTGAACATCCAGTTCTTTCCAGCCTGTGAAGAGAAAGAAAGCAAATCCCTCAAATTGAATGTAATCCTACGAATGCCACGCTATGGGCCTAATAATAACTCAGAAGACTGTAACATACAGAAATGGCATCCTTGGTGCAGGTGTCAATAATCGGCTGAAGGAGGCCATCAAACTCGGCCATGTCTAGCTGCGTTTCCACCAGCAGTTTCTGCGTCTGCTGCTCCATGGCCAGCGTGATGGCTGCGTTCACCTGCTCCTGGAGAAAAAGAAAAATACAATCGGTTAGAACCACAAATCAGATCCCTGTGTATTGCATCTATGCACAGAACATTGTATGCTCCCAAATCTCTGTGTGATTGTGGTATCCCCGTGTCATGTTATAAATGACACCGAGCCAGATTTACTAGATGTTTTGCACTGTCGCAAAGCATATTTTGTCATTAAAACCTTTAGTGTCTAGAATAAGATCAACAGGGCAGTCATGACAGTTTTGGCATTATTAGGAAGGGAACTTTATGACACGTCCACAATCAGCCCATAAACTTAGAACAACTGCAAATAGGCGTGTAAGGATTCAGATCACTGAACCGGTCTCAGAATACAGCCACACCGGTTCATAACCGGTTCTTTCTTTCCCGCCATGCTTCTCTGTGCCTGCAAGCCCTAGTGATGGAGGCGTGGCCTTTGTGCATGTCAATTACAATGAAAGAGGCGCGGCCGATGTGCCTGTCAGTCCCAGTGAAGGAGGTGTGGCCTTTGAGCCTGCCAGATCAGTGAAGGAGGCGTGGCCTATAGGCCTGTTAGTCCCAGTGAAGGTGGTGTGGCCTTTGAACCTGCCAGATCAGTGAAGGAGGCGTGGCCTATAGACCTGTCAGTCCCAGTGAAGGAGGCGTGGCCTATAGGCCTGTTAGTCCCAGTGAAGGAGGCGTGGCCTATAGGCCTGTTAGTCCCAGTGAAGGAGGTGTGGCCTTTGAACCTGCCAGATCAGTGAAGGAGGCGTGGCCTATAGGCCTGTCAGTCCCAGTGAAGTAGGTGTGGCCTTTGAACCTGCCAGATCATTGAAGGAGGCGTGGCCTCTGTGCCCTTCAGTCTCAGCAAAGGACAGTTTTTGCACAGTACTAAATCATTATGTATTGCGTCATGTATTGTACTGTACTGAATCGCCACTAACTGCTTATAAACGCACGCACAGTTTTGGTAAAATGACCATTTGGAATGAAGGTGTAAGAAGAGCTACCTGTCTGAGGCTGTGCAGGTGCTGCTCCTGATGCTGTAGGTTCCACTGACTCTGCTGAATAAGCTCCTCCACCGAAGGAGTGCTGGGGGGGATCGGAGGAGGAGGAAGCATCGTCATCGGGGGTGGAACATCAGGAACCTCTTTACCCGGTGGCTTACAAAGCACTGCAATTTAAAACACACTCACTTAATAATAATAATAATAATAATAATATAATCAATTAAAAAGACACTAAAACCTGAGTACCTCTGTCAAAACAAAAACTAAGAATCAAATTTAAATATACAGACTCTTTAAAAGAACTAAAGGAAAACATCCACATCATAAACTGGAAGAAGGGAAAATGACTTTGTTGAATGTACATTCTCAAGCAAAGCCATTCATTCAGGATATTAACATGCATATTCAGACATGCTGGTTCGTTTGTCTTGTTTTTCAGCATGTAAAAAAACTAGAACAAACTGACCAGGGGAGAAAAAAAACGTAGCTGTGGAAAGCATGGGGCTCAGGGTCATACAATTCAATTGAATTATAGTAAAGTAAATCAATAGCAAAACAAGGGGACAAGTAAGATCAAATGTTCTTTTGAGCCAGAGAGGTCTAGCCGACTGTTTAGTCAGGTTTTTGTGTTCAAATGGAAATTAATTTTGTAAACGGGACAACGGGACAGGCCTTTTCCATAACCTTGGACAAAACATAGGACAAAAATGTCTGATAAAGCTCAAAACAAAAGGAAAAGAGTCAAAACCATCAAGCACTGATGACGCAAAAGTACTCGCTGACACCAGG
>JAOUQW010000004.1:10608942-10631433 GCA_028565825.1 Olivaichthys viedmensis
TTTATTTATTTTTCAATATTTTAAAAAGCATTTTTGCTTTACAGAATTTCTTTACATGTGCCTAAGGCTTTTGCACAGTCCTCTATGCGAGAAGTTTTACACCAAAATATTGCTTAAAAGTATTTCAAAAATTTAAGTTGAAAAGTTGTATCTGCTTTGACCTTATTGAGGGTAAAAACTTGGCTCAATATCTTAAAATCACAGAATTGTCAAATAAAATTATTTTGAATGATCATATCAATGAAAAATTCGATATCAGACCTGAGAATGATGAATAGGCCATGTTGAACAAGTATGTTTTCAATCTGGATTTAATAACACCTGTCGAGCTATAGAGCGTCCCTGATGTTCTCATGAACCCTATGACAGAGTTTAGTATAAGTTTAGTTATATAAGAAAGAAATCTTCCACCGGCTGAGCTGCGAGTGATGATGATCCTCAGGATTAACAGTAGGCCTGCCTCAGCTGAGGGAAGTGACAGGACAGAGCTGGAGATTACTTTAAAGGGGATACACACGGAATAACGACGTATGAACATAATTCTTTAAAGGTTTTAGAACTTTTTGATCAGACCTTGTACAAAAAAATCATTTCCTTTCACTTTTATTGAACATCAAAGTATCTTTATATTCTTTGTACTTTGGCATTAATGATGTCATGATTTCTTAAATGTCATTGATCGAATGGGTATGATGTCTAACTTTTTGATGTCACTAACGTTAAATGAGGTGATTCTCACTGGGACGATGCACATCGAGTTTCGTAATACTTGAATTTTGCATATAAACACAACAAAATATCTCTGTTGGACACTTCCTGTATATAATCTGTTCATGTTGCAAACATTTCAAACATGATAAGAACAAATGTTGAGCGACTTCAACATTTAAAGACTGGGCTGGAAAAAAAGGAAAGAAAATCAAGCAAATGGTAGAGTTTCAGACAGCCTAACAGAAGTGTTGATTTTTTTTTTTTGTCGGTACATTGGGCTGCTCTTTTCCCATGCTCCTTTTGTGCCAGTGCAGCTGAACGCATGCTTGCCAACGTGTCCAGTGGACAGTGGCTGCCGTGTCCCGGCCTCGTCCCTAATCCTTGTAGTGAACTCATCCTGGCCTGCAGGAAAGGGCTCTAATTGGGGGATTTTCTCCATCATTAGGCCTGACGAGCACCTTCGCCTGCGTCCGAAACCATTAATACTTCCTCTCCTCGCTGTGGAAAACTTCAGCCGCAGTACAGGAATGTACGTTTATTCCGACTGAGTTGGTTACGCTCGATTTAGGAAATTAAGTGTTTGGAAAAACACCTCGAGGATCTAGGAATCAACACATTGTACTTGACTGTTGCCCAAAACAACACTGCGCTCCAATACACAATAGCGCTGACTGACAGTCATTTCGAACAATCTGAGTGCACTACAAAGAACTGATTTTATTCCATCTGTCATTAAATATCAATCCAAATTTCTGTCAATTTATAGCAGTGCCTCAATTCACAGATACTATTCTAGACGACGTTTGATGACACATACAGACGGGTGACAAATTAAAGGAAAAACCAACATAAAGTGTGTTCGTAAGGTGTTTGGGCCACCACGAGCCGCCAGAACAGCTTCAATGCTCCTTGGCGTAGATTCTACAAGTCGCTGTAACTGTACTGGAGGAACTGATGGAGCACCGTTCTACCAAAAGATATTCCCTCAATTGGTGTTTTGATGATGGTGGTGGAGAGCCGCTGTCTAACACGTCGCTCCAAAATCTCCCATAGGTGTGGATTGAGATCTGGTGAGTGCGAAGGCCATAGCATATGATTTACATCATTTTCATACTTTCAAACCATTCAGTGACCCCTCGTGCCCTGTGGATGCACTCATTTATTCACTTTTCCTTTAACGCATCATTTGTCTGTAACTGTCTGGTGTGTTCACACTGAGAAATAGGAACAAAATGGAGTACAGTATAAAGAGCTGGATGATGGATTGTATTTGCCGAACAAATGAAGTGTGTAGCGATGGACACTTTTTGCACTACCCCAGTCCCATTCATGCACCAGGGATCAGAAGCAGAGCGGCTCGGTGAAGATGACAGACAGAATCAATTTCAAACTAATTTTGTGAGGACATATTACATATTAAATGTCTCTCTTTGACCCCTTAAAGTCTCAGGTTATTATTCAGTTACTCACCTTAAAGCACATTATTCAGTAACTATAGTGAAACTAATAGGAAAGGTGTGTAATTACGAGAGTGAGGAATGTGAGTCTGGACCTGCCGACAGCTCCTGGGAGTTTAGGTGGTTAATTCGAGCACTTTTTAAGCACTCTTCAACAAACAGGGACATTTCAAAAAGCTTCATTTAAATACTTCAAGGATCTTAAAAAGTATGTGTGTTACCGTTTGAGTAAAATATATAAAGCATGAAGAGTGTGGACAGGATATTCAGATTCAGATCAATTTTATACCAGGATTTCTCAAGGTTTTAAAGGGTTTAACCCCTTTTCGTTAGAAATTTGAACCCAGACTTTTATTCCTCATTCTTGTACCCAAGAGAGCTGAGCAGGTGAGGGTTAAAGGTCTTGCTCAAGGGCCCGACACTGGCTCTCTGGCAGCCCTCGAATTTAAACTTATTATCACTGCCTGTTATAGTACATTACGATTTCCAGACTAGCCCTGCCCTTTCCCCTGTTCACGTTTTTGGGACCCAGATGGTGGAGGTGAGACATCCCCATGGGGTCCCATTTGTCCACCACACATTACACACATTGTAAGCCCGGCTACAACAGAACCAGACGAAGCAGAGCATGTGCTAAAGCAGCAGAGCCCAGGGGGAATTAGGAAGCACCGAAGCCCCAGCGTACCCGCTCCCGGAGCCCTGATTGATTGGAGCTTCATCTTCCTAACGGGCTGGCTGCCTGCCACCAGTCAGGAGAGAGAGGGGGGTGGGGTGGGGGGGCAAGAAAAGAGAGAGAAAGCAAAAAAGAGTGAGAAAGAAAGAGAGAGAGAGGCGAGAGAAAAAAGAGAAAGAGGAAAGATTTGAAAGAAAGAAAGGAAAAAATAAAAAAAGGAGAGAAAGTAAGGAAGAGAGAGAGAGACAGGAGGATGTGGAGGTATAAGAGGACACAAATGAGCTCAATCAAACTATATTCGTTTATTTAAATGGACATTAAAAATTCAGTTGATTAATCAGGGGACACTTTAAACAGCTAGCGCACATTACAGGTGTGTATGGCTAAGTGAGGAGAAATGTCTTTTAAAACAAAATAACAACACTTGACTAGAAATCTATTGCATCTATTTTATCTATTTTAAATGTCGGAACTTTCCCTCGTTCTTTATTACCAAATCTCATGGATTTTCTTGAGAGAGTGAAAGGAGCCTTGCAACCTGGATGACTGAACGCGTGAAAAATGGAAGAGATAAAGTTTGAAAATACTTTTGTGCCGGTGTGCTGCAAACATGGGGTACAACACTGCAGCATTTACTTACACAAAGACCCCATCACCATTTGCCCAACTCAACAGACTGTGCGAGTTTCAAAATAAGTTGCACTTCTGTGCTTTTTGACATGACTTGTATCATTTCAGACTTGAATTGGATCCTTGCATGGATTTCAGTTGAAATTAATCTTCTTCTTTTTTTAATCCATAGGCAAAATCAGTTTGTAATGCAATTAAATAAAACAACATGGAGCTTGCCAAAATATATGTGAAGTGTTCGTGATATGATGATATATTAAATTACGTCGTGATGTGCTTTTCTGAGTATATTGTGGGTATCAGTACTTTTAGAACACTGACCAACTCAATGTTTTATAAAAAAAACAGATTTAGACCATTTATAAAGAGCCTATTAACAACCAGTGATGTCATGATGGCAAAACAAATTGCCTAGCAACAAGTAACTGAGCCAATATCTTATTTCACTGAATTAATCTCACAGTTGTGTTGAATGGATAGTTTTCGATTGGCTTTATACTGTTTAGAAAACCTCCGAAAAACTAAATATTGTGATACGTATCGTGGATCGTGAAATGATTGTGTCAAGATTTTGTCCATTCCTAATGACCATGGTACTATAAACCTGTACAAACAAAATGCTGCAATGGACCCATGCACCAGAAGACGTAATAAAAAGTCTTTCCTACCCAAATCATACACTTCAATCCCATGTATCCAGTGGCAAAAAGCCTTATTAATTGTTTGGTGACTCTTTTGTTCCTTTTTGTGCCAAAACAGAGAGGTTGGGTTTGGCTTGTGTGAGCCGAACAGCTTTCTGCACGTAGGGATCATTACTAAAAGAGCGACCTGCCAGCAGGTCTTCTCCTCTAACGAGCACTGAGGCGCACGGGCCTTTCTCTTTTCGAGTCGCCATGGCTCTGCTCCGCTCGTTACGCCTGGGCCGAGCTGTCCTCACATGCTCTGCCCGTGGATAAAAAAGGACTTTGCTTGGTTTGACTTTCGGTGTGGACAGTTCTGTGTGCTTTTGTGCGTCTCTCCCGAAGCCACCTAATGACGCCCGTCAGTACTCGGAATTAAGTATTAATCACCTATAAGTAAGTTAAGTGGAGTCATATGGCAAACCAGGACGCTTTGCCTATCAGATCTCACCTTAGGGCCTAGGTGCACTTAAGTCATCAGTGTCACTGTGATAGCAATGTGTTAATATAGGTCTAGCCTAAACTACGGGTAATGCTTGTTGTCATGGTTACATTTTTATCAGGAGCATTGAATAAAAAATTGTGATTACATTTTTGGCGATATAAGAAATTAACAGACACCTGCCAACCAATCAGGAGGAGTGTTTTCTGTGGACACGGTATAAGTTAAAAAAAAATGTCATGACATTTTCAGGACACTCAATACGTATCACGATGTTAGCTTTCCTGAGATACGCTAACAACATCGAACAGACCATTTCAGTGCTTACAAAAAGAAACACAGCTTGTTGCTTATATACACTCTATAATTGATCTAAACCTTTTTTTATGAAACATGTACTGAATCAGTGTTGTAGAAGTACTAATGATGCCGCCGATGCACTCGGAAAAGTGTATTGTGGCGTAATTTATTGCAAACACAACAGCATATTGTCGTATTGATCTTAATTGAAAGCTCAACAGAGTAACAATACGGCAACAGTGCTGGCAGTTTTCAGGAAATATATAAAGGAATTATAAATGAATGTAATGTGGCCAAAGCAGCTGTTCACAAAATGATACAGTCTTCTTTGAGGCAATCTTTCAATTTGTTTTAATCCCAGTTTTTAAGACATTACTGTGCTCAGCACGCTGATATTTCTGGCCTGGCTACACACTGGTCAATATGCCTTATCTTTATTTCAGTTTCTTTTCTAAACCTTGATCAGATAACACAGACCGGCTGATTTAAACTCTTGTTGGGTGGCCTTGAGATCTAACAAGTGCGACTAGGTGTCTGCTTCATGGAGGAGAAGGAAAAAAGTAAATTAAGTGAGCTACTCTTAAAGAACATTGAAGGTCAAGAGCTCAGAGGATTAGGTCTATTATGAAAGGAAATGAAATAAGAATATAATTATAGTTATAAATTCCAGTCACTTGTTCAGCACTATGGTTCATTTTCTTCGTGCCAAAAATGTGGTTGAAGAAGCAGTCCTTGAGGCAGACAAAAAAATAAATAATCATGGTATCCAGTTTATTCATTTACTTCCCAAAAGATTCTTCACTTGACCTGAGAGCCCAGGCTGATGGACGATGCAACAGCGTCGCCGATTCCAAGCCCACATTACCGGTTGGTTCTGCTTCCTGAAAGCTCATCGGTTCAACGCGGCCTGGGCTCATCAATGTCACAGGGGTTTCCATGATTTGTCCATTGGTTCATCCCTCTCATGTGTCCCATGCAGTCTGAATGCCACAAATCCTTAAGTTTCATGAGTTCATTGTTGTCAGGGTTTGTCAATTTATCTCTCCATACTTTGTTTTATCCGTTCATTTAGCCCCCTTGCATGTCATGCACAGTTCAAATGCAGCAAAGCCTAAAGGTTCAGCCCTGTCACATGGGTTGCCATGTTATGTCCATGGACTGAATGTGTTCCTTGGCTTTCATCCTCAGGGCGGCGATGCTGAAGCTGCGCTGGTCCACTTCCTCCAGGGGGAATTTATCAGTAAACGCTGGAGGGCACTGATAGGGCGGGGGCGCCATAGGCTGCACACATTGGTTCATGACCTGAGGGGGGTTCAGGTAGCAGTGGCTCTGATATCCGGCCTGCAGGCCCTGCACAGGACCCATGAGGTCTGGAATACTGTGCACCGGTGTGGTGTTGGTCAGGGGTGACGTTAACCAAGGGTCCAGGGGCAGCGAGTTACTCAGAGGGCTCATGCTGGTGTGCATGGGTGGTCGGCTGAAGGAGAGAATGGGCGAGTCGTGGAGCTTCACTGCGTTGGCGTCCATCTTCTCCTGACGTCTCCATTTGGCACGGCGGTTCTGGAACCACACCTGGATTAAAACATGGACTTTAGAGACTCACATTGTGGTCACCGTGCCGGTCTCCCCTGCCGAGCAGGTCTCCCCTATACAAGGTGTGTTACTCTAGCTAACTATGTAATGTTTGGCTACTGCAATGACAACCTCTCGGCGTAACGGTGGCTTATTATATTTAACACTTATATTAAATAAACTTATAAATTACTAGTTGTGCTAGTTTAGCTATTTCAATGACAACCCCTTGGTGTAACACTAGCCAGCTATATTTAATATGCTATGGCACTATTAGCTAGCTAGCTATTCAATGACAACCCCTTGTTGTGATGCTAGCTCATGTAATAACAAGTTAATGCAAGCTACCTAGCTTTATTAAACAGTTAGTTTGTATAAGACCTTTGGATAAGCCAAGTAGGGTAACCACGTGGATGAATATCAGCCAATAGAACTGTATCTACGACATCAGGGTGACCAGCTCGGCAGGCCCCCCCTCATGGTCACCCCAATGGCAATGTGACAGGAGTAATACACGATCCCCATTTAGAAATACTAAAGCAATTCATTTGGCTCACAAGCACATCATAAATATACAGGCTTTATATATAACATTATATACAAGAACCTTATTCTACAACTTCTTAACACATTCAATTTTTCCTGCTTGTTCAGTATTAGGACGAGTAAACGGTTAAACGGTTGCCATGAACAGCCTGTGCTCCTATCCTGAGCTAAAGAGGGCAGATTAAGGCATTACCCTTTGAACTGGTGTGACACAGCAGGCCCCACTTTGTGTCCTGACAGCACTCTAAGCACACTGTGTTATTTATTCAGCTACACTCTGCTAAATTAAAGAAAACGATTGGATAGCTCAGTGAACCAGGCAAGCACCGATAATAACATCATCTGACACTTCATGAAGTGGGTTAAAGAATGCTATTACATATAAACAGCTCAGGGATAGAGACACTGGGGACCAGATTGAAACAGCAGCTCTCTTAGAGAAAAACTACATGGTTCTAAAAATAAAAAAAGGACCCCAGGACACCAATTAGAGTCAATCAGTTTTTAACAGTACTAACACAGCACACGTTAGCTGTAAAGCCAGGTAAAACGGTTTAAAACATGAGTTGATACTGGTCTAAAGCTGGAAATACCAGTGTACATACAAACCATGTACTAATGGCGTACACTCACATATTCACCATTAATGAGAACATTAACAACACGAATTACCGAGCTGGTACAAACTGGTTTAAGAACAGGAATCTATGGCGAGCACGGATCCATCTTATGGGCCGTGTTATAAATGTACCTGTACTCGGACCTCCGGGAGGTTGACCTTCATGGCGAGCTCCTCGCGGCTGTACACGTCGGGGTAGTGAGACCTCTCGAAGGCGCGCTCCAGCTCGTGGAGTTGGTATGTGGTGAAGGTGGTGCGGTTTCGCCGGTGTTTCTTCTTCGGTTGCTCCTCATCCGCTTGCTCCGGAGATTTCCCGTCACTCTCGGCTGATTTCCACACGTCGGCTTGCTCAGCCTCACACCTGTTGGAGAATGTTTCAGGTGCTGGAGAGTCCAACAGACAACACACACACACAAACAGCACAAGTAGGACATTATTTACAGGGAAACTGTTGTAAATACAACTGAAAAAATTAAAACATTATAAATAAAGGAACTCCTACTACACTGTATTTATTTTTTAAAAGGTCCAAAGGTAGAACCTGCAACATCTCTATTATGTACAGAATTATAATAAAACATAATAAAAAAAAAAAATAAACATACTCATAAATGGACGAAATGTATGCATACATAATATTTAAATAGTTCTTGGTGTCTATATGTGGCATGTGCTTCGCATTGCACAAAAGTGTTTTTACAACCACATCCTTGTGGGTTTAGCACCTTTTAATCGGAGTAGTAACAGATGTAGCATGCTAATTCCCCCTGTAAGCCTCCATATAGTTTCCCCCTAATCTACCTCAGGGTTAGCTCTTATTCTGCACTGTGGTCTGAAGATACAATATATGTATTAAAAAAAAAAAGACTTCACAAACTCTGACAAAGCCGAAAAGGCAACCGGCAAGTTCAGTAAGGTGTCCACGTCCACGGCAAAAGATGGCTGCCTGTGAGAATTGCTTTAGTTTGCCATCTGCTACTCGAACGAATCCGAAATGAATCGCACAAATCTGCTTCAAAGGAGGTACAGAGAAGTCTTTCTTTCTTCATCAACTACATACACAAGTTCAAATTTTCAGTTCACTACACATGCACGAGGGGTGAAAGTAACCAAAACTATCTGATAAAAATGGATTTGGTAAAAATACACACGGAGTCAAATGCCGAGTTGATCAAAATGGAAGTGAATTTTAAAAAATAAGCGATAAACGGTCATTTTGATTTCACACATTCAAAGATAGCCAATAACGTGCAAGGTAATGGTGAAAAAGCATTAAATAATACATACTAACAGCAGTATATAGCAAACATTCTTTAATAAGAGAAAGACAATAAAATTAACATGTAAATCAAAAAGTCATTTGGTCATTAGGAAGGTTTTGAGTCTTTTTTTGTTACCCAAGTGTCATTTCATCATTCACACTGAGTTTATTACACGCTAGTTTATTAGTTACTAAATCACTATACCTAATAATACCTTAATATTAAACGACCCAATAATATCAATCAATTTTGTTCGTTTTATTTCTCATATGTCTGTGTATATGATCATATTCATAGTTACCAAAACAATTTGATTTGATGTCCATATAATCTGTGTCTGTATGGGTCCAACTGTCAGCGTAACAGCGTAACAAATCAACAGAGACATACTGATGTGGCTGAACACTCCTTGATCTAGTTATCAGAAGTAACCAGTAAACGTAGTCTGAATGAAAGATGTCAGAGAACCCTTCGTTAAGCGCTCATTAAGAGACTATGGCGGAGGCTTAATTAACACAATGAGGAGGTCAGGGCTGGTTCAGCGATCACCACGCTGCCTCAGACTCGCTGGCAACTTTAAGGTGAACACATTTCATAGGGTCAAGACGGCATTCATGTCTGCTCTCAGCCTTGTAGAAACAACTGGCGCAAGGCTCACACACACTTCCTGCAGCACAAAACTATCAGACTTGATTCACATTACAGCTATATGTTTCTAATGTGATATATTTGTGCCCGGGGTTGTGTCAGTAACTTGCATCTCACTTTAGGTTTGATCGAGGTGTGACGGTCGGTTACGGCATTAATGTGACGAGAGGCACCACTGGGAAATGTTTGCGCGACGTGAAGGATACCAAACAGGTACCAAACAGGGAATGCAGTTAATATTTTGTCCATGACAAAGCAATGTAAAATAATGGAGTGATACAAAAATGGTTAAACTGAAACAGAAGTCAAACTGTACGTACTCAGCTTCATGAATGAATGAATGAATGAATGATGGAAAATACAAAATCTCAACTTAGTGCACTTTCTCACCTATTATAGTCAGTTTGCCCAGTGCGACTGAAATGAGAGTGGAATTGACACTTGTGGTTTCTTTTCTTTTTGGTATGATAAGGTTTCACACTGCATAACTTGTTGAAGAGCGTAGGGAAAGGGCGGGTTTGGAAATGAACTCGCAGAAGTATTTCATTCATTTTCTGCATTTTGGTCATATCAGGGTTGCATTGCATTCACACTGCAGTCAAACTGCACTGGAGCTCGCTTGGAAGCGGGTCGAGGCTGCCTCTTACAAGCCAAATCAGACTGGCATGAACGCGGTGGTCATACCGATGAAACAGACGAACCACACCGAGGGGATAAACGCACAAGAACTACTGTGAACGTGCCCTTATGCATCATTAACTCACCCTATAAAGGAATGATAAATATTCTCGGTGCATCATACAAACAGTCTATACAAACTATCCACAAAGCAAAAGACTGACTGTTGAGCCTAATTACTAAAATACAGGTGTGTTCATTATCTTCAGTACCAACCAGTTCTGTGACTTGGGCAACCATCCCTGCTACAAAGACTCAAACCTAAGGATGAATGAAAAGGTGTCTCTCTTGTCTCTGAGCCAGATTCTGGGCCCAACAGAAAAGTTAATAACATTTGCCTTCGTGTATAGGAGAAGATTAAGGAGGATTGCACAAGGGGAACCAGATTGTGGCTGTGACCTTTCACCGTTTTGAGATTTAGCCTAGATGTTGCTGTAAGACAGGAGACCCTCATTTGCATAAGGGTCGTAAGAAAACCTTGTGACAAGCTTTAAGGAAAGAAGTGTCTTTTAGCTTCATCGTCATAAAACTTAAAGGTGTTCGAGTGTTTCCTAAATGCAGGGAATAAAAAGGAGCTGTACCTTTAAATTTAAGTAACAAGATAATAAAACCTTGGTGCACGGCCTCCGTCTTCCAACACATATTTGTCGATACCAATAACTGTTATAACAGTAACAGGATTAAAAAAACGTTTGCACTCGTCATAGGCTGTGTCCCAAATGCTAGATGACATGCCTAATAAGTGTTCTTACTAGAGCAGCAGTCATGTCCCACATGCTAGAGTGCATCGATTTTGTTGTAACAAAGACTTTTTGATAGTTTCAGTGGCAGAGGAATTCCCATAATGCACTGCGAGTTCTTGAATAAAAAAAGTAACATTCAAATGATTGTATAATGAAACAACGCACACAGTTAGCTACATTATCTGTAACATACAGCTAGAAGTCATATTGTTTCGCATCGCTATGCCCCGTAAGTCTTTAGCTGAGTGTGTTGATTGACCGCTAATTAGCCCATTAGCTAGCAGGCTATGATGTTCCCTTTTCTAATGACTATTTTTTGTGGTGCAATAATTATGTACAGTTAGAATATATTCTAGTAAGAACTCTCGGACATTAGCGTTTGGGACACACCCTTCATCTATATTGCTGTTTAAACTTGTCAGTGGCCAAATTCAATTTTAAAAAGTGAAGTTAAATAATTTCTGGAGAGGTTCCTTTTATGGTGAAGACTTGCAGTAATGCCTAGCAAACAAGAGGTTCAGTACAAGTGCTAGAAAGCCACGGATCTCCATTACGCTTCTCAAACACTTACCTCTAATAGATTTGGCATATTTAGATTTTCAAATCGTGGCAAACTTTTTGAGCACTGTTACAAAGACTGTAATATTTCCAGAAGTCCAGGAGTGGTGATGATAAACTGATAAATAATTGTCAAAAAGCCACACGAGCCACACAGTGTTACACCTGTGAGGAACTCACCGTGAAAAGCCGGATGCTCCGAGTTGTCCCTCGCGGACACAGTGCCATAGGAGTGCGCTATGTGATCTTGCTTTCCTGCGTCCCCTGGACTTTCCACTCCAACTTCAGGAAGTACAGCGCTGACTTCAGGATTGAGCAAGGGCACTGGGTCCTTTGTGAAGCCCAGGATGACATCGATGCTATGGACGCGGGTCCCAACGGACGCCACGGCTCCTTTTACCATCTCGTGGAAGTTGCCTGGCGAGGGGCAGCTGTCGTCCACCATGCTCATCGTATCTAGTGACAAATGCATCCGAACACTGGGATAGTCCTGTCCAGAGGAGGAAAAACAAACTCGTGGAAGCTGGTGGAAGTTGGGTTTGTCCTCTGAAATGTCTAACTTTGACCTGGAAAACACAGAAAATATATAATTTATCCAGCCATTAATGAAATATTATACATGAGACATAACTTTCTCATAAAAAAGAAGAAGAAAAATAACAGTTAAAATGATTATTCATAGATATTCATATTTATGTTGGTACATAAATGGCAAGACTGTGAAGACAAGATTTAAGAAATGTTGTGATTAATCTGACTGCACAGATTAAACTCACGGCGCAGATGTACTGGTGTATTTACGTTTTAAAAGCAAAAAAGCTCAATTAAAACCAACGTGTAGATAGATACTTAAAAAAAAACTAATATATATATATATACTCATATCACATTTATATTTTTTCTTTAATGACACTTCGTCACGGTAACGAAAGACTAAGAGTAAAACAAATATATATATATATTTATATATATTAAGCGAAAAATGTTTTTATTTATTTATTTTTGTCCGACAAAAATAATCTTTTTATTTAAATTTTTTCTAAAACAACGGTTAAAACACCGTCATTTCTCTTCTGAAAGCGTATTTAACACAGGAAAGCGCATGGAAAGTATTTTTTAAAGAATATGCAGGTTATGTCCCAAACCGCATACTACACTACTAGATAGTATGCGAAATAGAAGCCTACAACAGCCGTGGCGTACTATTTTAACATACTATTGAGCACCCTAGTATGCGGTTTGAGACGCAGCCGAAAGGTATTGCGCCTTACCTGTGGCGGGAGGCTCCCGGCGCGCGCGCGGACCTGTCAAGCTTTCGCCTGTTTCACTCCGAGGCTGAGACTGACAAGAAAACGTACCTGGTTACCATTTAACTTCACAGTCACCATTTTGGTACGTTCAGAAATAAAAACAAATAAAATAACACAGCGCATCCACTCGTGTCGGTTCCTCCTCAGGCGAAGGTCTTCCTCAGTATGGATCATCTCAAGCGCACACTGACAAACGACGAACGATTTTCCGAACCATGTCGTAACATACCGGAAAGTAACTTTTCTGCATTTCCAGTTCACCCATTTTCACGTAAGTAAAGTATATATTATCATAAATACAGCATAATTCTGTCAAACAAGTGTCAAGCTGAGCCAGCTAGCTAACCAGCACTGACTGTCGCCAAGTCCGGCCAACGGTTACTGAAGCTAACGTAAGCTAACCAACGGTTTGCGATCGCTTTTCTACTGGTCAATAAGAACGCGCTCACGCGCGCTAGACATTGACCAATCACAGAGAAGGACTCTTGCACGAGCGCATTACAGTTGCAGTGTGTCAGGTTAAGGGAGGGCGTCGCGGGGGCGTGGTTTAGGACGCCTCCGAATTATGTTAACACACGTGTAACCCCAGTTCAGAAGAAAATCTTCACGACTGGTGTCTTTCCTGTATTTTCTTTTTTTTGCTCAGGATAAAAAGAAAATAACCCATTTTAAAGAGTACAAAAGAAAGAAAGAAAAAAAGCATTCCGGGGGATTTAAAGAGCTCATTCATTAGGACATTAGGACCGCTCCCCTTTTTACGAATGACTGACAGCCGTTTTCTGCTCAAGTAATTGCTCATAATGTGGCACCAGAGGAGGGCCAAAACTAATGAAGCTACTAACAGACTTTCTTTCACAGATCTATTGTTTCAAAGACAAAGGACACTGAAATATTTTGTAAATGCCTTCATTATCAAAGTTAGAACTTTCCTACTCAGCCGAACCAGTGCATGAATGAATTAAACGAATCTATATGCATAAAATCATAGCACAATCTATCAACACAGTTGTTCTATTTAGTGATATTAAACTACAACATGGCACACAGGCAAATGAAATGATTTCGGACTAATGATTCTGGTAATGCATTATGACTTCCCAAGAATAAAAAATGAAAAGGTTTTGCAGCAGTGTGCATGTGAACAGACTGCACAAAATGAACGCAATTAATATTAGACCTCTATGGCCGTCAAGGAGTCAGCGTTAAGTAATACGACTAAAGTAATTAAATGAATCCTGTTGCTCTCTGATGCACTGAACAACTCATTTTAATCCAATCAACTCCCATATTGGCTCGTTGTTGTTTAATTGGCAGTTTAGCAATTAGCAAATATTCGCAGATGACTTAGCAAACGTAAACTTACATTAAACTCATGCTAATCATGCACATTAGAAAATGCTGTTTATCGGAGATCATGGTAGATGAAGACCAGGGTTCATAATGTGTAAAACCACTGATCTAGGATCAGCTTTTTTTACAGTCTATGTAACTGTATTCACTGCCTATAAAAGACAACTACAGGTCCTATATGTGCAGTCGTTTCTTTACATTCTGCCTTCGAGGAGCCTGTTTTTTAAAATCCCAATTATTCCCAGTTTTATTTCACTTCAGATCTTCAGATTCACTGACTGTTTTTTCTAGGCTACATATTTTAGGATATCATTTCAAATCAGGTCGTGGCTGCGTATACATTTACTGTGTAGCTCAAACAAAATAATTGATGCCCACGCAGGGGATTTCAAAGGGAGAACGCTCATGGCAGCCATTTGTAGGGTTTTTCTTTTTTTCCAAAATGAAGTGTTGAACAACAGTTGCCTCCAAGAGCCCTTCCAAACGGTCTTTATTGGAGGGGGGCACTTTGCTCTCGAGACTGAGCAAACAGTGGATTTGAGTTCAGCTATAAAATGTAGGTCAAGTTCAAGTAGGAATCATATTAGCGTTACATTTAGAAATAATACAGTGAAACTATGCATCGTGAGCTAATTAAACTTCGTAACTTTGTAGCTCGTAGCTAAGAATACACCTGTTGGTCCTTACAAAATGTGCTTCGTTTCTGCCATTTTGACCAATGTTTTCCTCTGGCATCTTTTTGGGCAGTTAGTTAACGTTAGAAACAGGACACTTTAGACAAAAGTCCTTCATCAGTTGTGCATTATACTGTTTGTTTTTTTACATAATATGGACATGTTCTGCTAGTTTCTAAAGTTGTTTATACACAAAAATTGCATTAATTAGCCTTTATTAACTATTAACTATTAATAAAGGAGGTGCGAGGTAACATTTCATCGAACAAGCATACGAAAGCTCACTATTTCAGTAAGCACTTTATCGGTTATCAACTGATATCACATTTATTATGTTTAAGAAAGATAACAGATGCAGATTTCACCTAATCAACATGTTATATCTTTACTCATTCCTTCTTATTCAAAGTACACATACTGGAGTGCACAGCCTCGATTTTTAGCAATCCTCCGTGTTGGATCTGTGGCTATATCCACTTGACGCGTAATGGTCACTCAAATGGATTGAGATGGGACGGGCCAATCATTCGATCAAGTTGATATATTTTCCCGATGTTGCTCGCTTGTTTCCTCATTATGCTAATTGAGTTGAAATTAGCTAAGGTGCGGCGCAGCTATCAAGCGGCTTAGTTTTATCAGATGACAGCGTAAGTCCCTCTGATCCTATTAGGGACAAAGCAGCTAACGGTTAGAGGTCCTGTGTCAGCTTAGGAAAGGAGATGGGGATGGTGAGAGAAAGGCAGAGCGAGAGGGATAGAAAGAGAGAGTTGACAAGAGGGGAAAATGCCTCATCCTTATAATAAAATAAACATGTCCTTTAAATCTGTAACTTTCAAAGAACAGCATGTTTCTAGCAGAACTCCGTATCTGTATCCGTAACTGAATAATAATCCAATACTTTGAGGAGTTAATCAATCAAGCTAAATAGTAACAACCTATAACCATATCATAATATCTAATCCATATTTACTTTTAAACCCAGAACTATTGAATACATGTACATCCAAGTCCTTTAATCGCTGTGTGTTACCAGGTATCATTTATTGATCTAGAAAGCATTAATCGTTTGAATGTTTATTTTAAGATAATTCTGTATACTGTAGGTATGTGTCCTTTCGTGACTTGTTTTGCTCCCCTACCCTTGGCATCATGGCGTAATCCGCAGATAAGCATATAATACGACTCTTCGGTCAAGTCATCAAGGCCATTGGCACTCAAGAACGCAGATTAGGTTGTATCTTCTGCCTAGGTTTTGCAATAAATGACAATAAATCTTAAATGTGTAGCTCCTACAGTTGGACTGGAGTGACTGCGTCAAGTAGCTCGATGTCTCTATGTCCAAAACAAAGCAAAGCAACAGTCCTTTGTCCTGTGTCCATTCATTGCATAATTTTGAGTCAATCCTCACCATATGAAAGGCTGTAGTCCTTTATACCAATGTATAAGCTAACCAGTGGATTAAGGAACAGTTCGTCCAAGAATGAGGCAAGTGTGTGATGACTTAGCCATGCAGTTTGCACAATGCCTAACTGGAGGCTGTACGCTTCTCTTACTTATTAGCTTCATAGCTCCAGTGCGGCAAGCTTTAGACACCAAACATGTCTTTGGCTGATCAACTACATTTGGGGTAAGTGGTAAACTGTGTAAGTGTCATTTTTGGTTATTCCAAAAGGGCTAATTTCATAGTGACTGGTGAAAAATGTTGAGTATGGCTAGAAAGTGACCTTAAGTCGCATAATTTTAATGCACGGCTATGGAAATAAGCCAACATGAAATGCACTTTGCCTTAAAACTGATCTAACCTACTGTCCTTTTCTGCGTTAGCTCTTGCCTCAGCTGACCTCTGGCGTGCAGGTCAGTGGAGAGGCAGGAAGCATCACAATGAGAACAGCATGTAGGGTTAAACCTGCTTCCTTAACACTTCATCCAATTCCCTTAAAGCCATTAAGGCAGATTTTCCTCAACAGACACTGACATACTTTGGCAAGTAATCTGATTAGATGCCTCACCTGTCAGTCAAGTGCCTCTCCTTCCACCATGGACCCTTGAACTCCTCCTACTCGGATATTATTTGGTCTTTCCATGGTTTTAAAAGGAGCTCACAGGTGCAAGCTTACATCAAGTTACAGACAGGAATTTCTCTCTTGTCAAATTCATAAAAAATGCTCCAAAAATGGAGCAAACAAACCACCATGTTACCATGGTTTAGGTAAATAGCATTTTTGCACTTTGATGGGATTCTAAAAGTGATCTTAACAATTTAATGTTTTCAGGAAGCTCGTACAGTAAATCGGAAATCGTCTGCCCCTTCACTTCTGTTCTTCCCAACATTTCCTGCAGATGTCTGATCTCAGATCAGTGTCTGATTATCAGGTCATTCCTTGAACCACTAGATAAGAGGAAAACACATTGGTGACCTGCTAACCATACCAGGTCAATTTGGGTAAGCCATAAACACACGTTTTCACCATCATCACATTTATCGCTTGACAATGACTTCCCTCTTGCTGTGCCTTCTGTGCAGTGGATTACAGTTCAGCCGGGGGAGGATTAGGAGGGCCCAGATCAGAAGGAAAATATGAAGATCTCTTTAATCTTTCATTTTTGTAAAACAAGGCCCCTAGTTCTGTGTTCCCTTTCTCTAGCCGTGCACACGGTTTGTCTTTTTTATTTCCGGCTCAATTTTACTCTATAAGGTGCACCAGAGTTTCAAACAACACAACCTAAAATGATTTACATTTGTAATTTTTAAAGGGTGAGGCGTAGTTGTATTATTATGCTGTAAAATATGCAGTGAAATACAGAAACGCTGAAGACCTCTGCAGTGTCATGGCAGCCATCTTGGATAATCGTAATCCCATTTTTTAAGCCGGAATTGTACGGGAAAGCTGGAAGTTATATTGTAAATACAGACTCTCCCTGCTATTTTACGATGATTGTTTTTCAAAATATTAAATCACATAGCTTAACAATGCTAGTAGCAAGTAAATGAAGATTTGGGCATATATTTACAGAAAAGATTTTGGGAAAGATAGACATCCATTGCTTGTTAGCATTTTTCAGACATCAAACATGTCTTGGCTGATTGACTACATTTTGGGTAAGGGAAAAACTGGATAAATTGCCGAACTATTACTTTCAAGACCTTTTCATTCCCCTGGCATAGTCACAGTACAGTCATTTCTTTTTAAAAAAACATTGTGCTTTAGGCCGTGCTGGTGTCTGAGTGAACACTTTCACACTGGCCTTATTTCTCTTACTCACTGTTGCTCAGCTCAACTCATTACTGCATCAGACCAGGTAATGACGCTCTACCTGATCAAGGTAAACATACTAATGAGAAACCCTCGACAGACCAGACAGCATCTCTTTGGGCCGATAAAATAAATTAGCTGGTAACAGTAAGAAAACTATAAACTAAGTGCCAAGCTTAAGTGCTTAGCTCTAGTACAGCATCTAAGGAGCATGTTATATGCATAAAAGGTGCTAATATAAATAGAGTTATACACAACGCTGTTAAATTCTGGATTTTGATTGGTCAGAAGGTGTTGATTAATTTTCTATGACCGCACGGCTCTGACAGTAGTGCTGACTGAAGGGCAAATCACAAGTATATATTAATCTGCATGTTCTAATCTGCAAGTTCTAATCTGCATGTTTGGTTTCTATAGTAACAACTAATTCACAGAGACTTAACATATCGATAATGTAAGCCTAACAATAAACAGATTAAAAAAAAGAAATTTAACAAAGAAAAACATATAATCATTGCTATGTTGAAGCTTTCTGTAAGGAGAAGGTTTATTGAACATTTATGGAAGGAGACTCTTTGTAACAGTCAGAGGTAAAGCTGTTCCTTTAAGTTTTCCGCCGTGGGAAAGTCTTTAGGACAGAGGAGTTTGTGCTTTGTGGTTTAACAGTAACATGAAAAGCTGCATTTTTGTCTTTTTAACTTCAAGAGAGAGAAAAAAGAGAGAGGCTGGTGAGGGAACAACTGTTTATAGCTGTTATAACGTAAGTGAGAACAGGAACTAACTTGTTTCGCAAATGTTCCAAAAGCACGTCTTTTTTTTTTATAAATAAAAATGTGTAATCGTTGGCAAATTGCTGTGGTATAAGTGGAATAAAACACTTTGGGACGTGCAGAAAATATTGGAAAATAATCGACTCCGGGGCGGTAACGGTTGCATCACACCACCCCGTCGTTGATCATTTTTTCCTATAACTGCGTGCCGTTGTGTTTTATTCCTTACTTATTGTTATTAATACAGCCGGTATATACACTGTCAAGGGCATGATCAAAGACATTGGCCACATGCCACGCTTTAAGGGAAGACACTTTCAGCACAGCACAGCAGAGACGGTGCGTGTGGAGAGGGATTAAAGTGTAATCATAAAATTCCTGTGATTATATCTGATGTCCCCTCCTCTTCAGAAGGCAAATGCCCTTTAAATCTCTTAATATGTTTGAAATTTTCCAGCCGATTCTTTTCATTATTTCTTGAAGAATGGCACATTATCCTATTTGAGGCTTTAAAAAAACAAACAAAAAAAAAACACAGCAAATCTAACCCCAGTACTCATGCTAATAGACAAGCAGGAGATCAAGGCCAAATATCAGGCTTAAAAAAGCCCTAAAACTAATGACATCTTTATTTTAGGTTGTAACATAACAGAACCCTAAAGGAAAAATACTCTCGAACATAATCAGGGCGGAATTTCTCAGTGTAGAACTACAGTTTCAAAGCAGAAGTTCACTCGTAAACCTAAATCCAAGGTTCTCATATATAATTGTTATGGAAGAGTCCTTTGAGACTCATCTGTAGGTAAACAGCACAATTCCCTAATAGCCACCCCTATTAATGCGATACGTCAAAAATATAGTATAAGTATATCACGATACTTGTAGACATTTTCACAATACACGATATGCATTGCAGTATTTAGTTTTGCTAACACAGTGCCAGCAGAACAGAAGTGCCGTGTTTTGTTCAATTTCATGTCTACAAAAATTAGAGGAAATGAAACGATTTCTATGAAAATAGATATTAATGTCCAATCAGATGCTTGATCCTGCAAGTAACAGTGTAGTTGGTCAGTGTTACAAGACTCCTGACACCTGACAATACTGATACCCTCAATAATCTCAGATAATTCCACAAGAGTATTGTGATGTAATGCATTGCAATATCATATCAATATCATCAATATCATCCAGCCCTGTTCCTTAATAAACCAAAAGGGGTTATGTTTAAGAAACTGAAAACATACATTTGGTAGATATACAGTCATAGAAACCCACGGAACCTTGGGTTAATGATTGATGACCAGCTAACCTTCATGTACCACATTACAACGATCTTCTGGTCTTGCAGAATCTCTCTGTATTACATCAGGAAAATCAGCTGGGCAACTAATTCCACATTAGATCATACCCGTCACAATATTTGACACAGCTCCTCGCCAGAGCACTTGTCATCTTACATTTGAACTACTGCACTGTTAAACCATTGTGAAAATGTCCTGGCACGTTTGGTCTTTAATGAGCCAAAATGATGTCCCTCTTCATCTCACTGCATTGCCTCCTTGATGCTTAACCAAAGGAAGTTCTCCCACCTACATGGAGTCTCTCAGCAGGGTCTGAGCTCCTGATGGTTTGACTGACTACTTTGGGACTATTAGTAGCGCCTGTAAGAAATTACAATATCTGAAAAGGAGTAGACAAAAATAGGATCAACTCAGCCAAAAAGGTTACCAAACGTTTGCATATGGGTGTTAATTCCTGCTCGAGAGTATATATATTGTAAAGTTTCAGCCTGACTGCATTGAATCCGAGGTTTTTTCCCCACTTATGCTTCGTTACTGCTTTTATTGGAATAAAGACTAACTTTTTCATCAAGTTCAGAGAAGTTCTTTTTTTCCCTTACAAACCTCTGAGTACCAGTCGATTACTCAACCCCTTGTGCTTAGTTGTAGCTCTCTCTGTTTCTCCTACAACTATCTATAGCACTTGTTTTTGGTTAGTTGGTGGAAACTCAGTCTTGCAGGACTCTAACAGCTCCAAGCTTGGATTGTATTTTGCCTTGCTTCGGATAAAAGCGTCTGCCAAATGAATAAATGTAAAAGTAAAGAAAAAAAGATTTTTGGGAGATAGAGCCCAAATCATATGAGCGGTTGACGCTTGGTGTTTGGTGAAAGGAAATACAATGTCTCACCAGAGCAGATGTGCAATCTGATGTCGCTACGCTAAAGCTCTGCAAGGACAAACCACTGCGAGTGTAATTCCTTTCTTATATCAGCAATAACATTCGAGATTTGCCATGTTAAGCTTAGCATATTCCAAGAAAATTACAACATGAAGCGGGCAGATACTTGTGATCTTGAGTTTTAATCCCAGAAAAGAGTCTTCCCCCCCCCCCGTATTTATCCTCTGAAGACAGAAAGGCAAATGAGTGATCTTACAGCAGAGAAATTCTCAAAAATCCACTGGTTAGAGCAAAACTTCCAAACAAGCCAAAGTTTAAGTAAAATGTAGCGTTTAGTTGTGTGTTGTACATAAAAGAGAGAATTCTCTCTGCAAATTCCTAAAAAACTTTAAACTTGCCCTGAACCTTTGAGTTGGGTCATGAAACATGTCTGCCACAGTTTACCCCTTTTATATTTACAGTCTATGGTCAAATTTCATAATCTCCTTTTCAGGTGTTTAATCAAAACCTAAATAAGAGCTTCCTTCTGTATTTGCCTTAAGACCTGCGTCACCACTTAAATAGATTACATGTTCGTTGAGAAATGCTCTTTTAAAATAAAGTGTTAGATATATACAAATAAATTAGCAAGTGAAGTATGGGGGACGACATTCCGTGTCAAATCTTGATAAATGCACCTACAGGAGGAACCCTGTTACTGTGTCCAATGCAGTCTAGTGTAACTTATTTGTGAATAAAATGTCTCGTCTGCTATGAAGGAAGCAGACGTGTGGATGGAGGAACAGATGTCAAGACTCCATGCCGGACTTATGTTTTCTCAGCTCAGCCTGTAGACGCTCTCCGAGTTTATGGAACGACGGTCGCATCTTGGGCTCCTTCTCCCAGCAGGTCATCATGAGAGCATAGATGTCAGATGGACAGTCTTCAGGAGGCTCCATGCGGTAACCCTCCTCCACTCTCGCCTTCACCTCCTTCAGAGTCTGGGGGGTTGGTACAGAAAAGAAGGCTTTCACACTGAATTTTCAACCACTCACAGTGTCTTGGAGAACTTGCCACAGTTCACTGTCTCTGCAGGTTAAATCCCAGAACAGCCTTGATTATGTTTTTATCTAAAAAGTGCTCCATTTCTGAACATCTTACTTTCTTTAATGACTAAACATTTCTCTGTAACATTAAATTTTTTGGGAAATTAATGTTTGGAAATCTAAAATGTGCTCTTTTCTAATGACACACTAATGCAGAAGACATGAAATAAGCATCTATGACAATATTTATATTAATACTCCCATTTTCATTTTACAGTCATTTCCTGGAAATGGTAAAAAATATTGATGACCCATCCTGCATCTGATTTGAATAGAATAGAATAGAAATAGAAAGCTTCTTTATTGTCACATATACATATACAAGTACAGTACAGTGAAATTTGATT
>JAOUQW010000004.1:10651415-10668740 GCA_028565825.1 Olivaichthys viedmensis
CCAAGCTGCCACTGTTGGGCCCTTGAGCAAGGCCCTTAACCCTCCCTGCTCCAGGGGCGCTGTATCATGGCTAACCCCAGCTTACCAACATGCTGGGATATGCGAAGAATGAATTTCACTGTATATGTATATGTGACAATAAATAGCATTTTATTCTATTCTATACTGAAGGCCTAATTAAAGTCAAAGCATGAAGCACCTGATTCCCTCTTGTTCTTGTTTTTGCTCTCATTGCTTTTTATATGTTCTCTTCCTCACTCCTCTTCTCACCTTCTGTCTATGTCTCCCTAACAGGACAAGATCAGGAGACTCCGGCAGATCCTTTTTGACAAGAAGCTTAGAGTTGAGGTGATGATTAAAAAAAACGCCCTGATTCTGAACTATGATTAAAATTATAATGGTGTCTTAAAGGCCAATTATCACCGGACGCCTATACGTGTGTGGTGTGGAAGCGACGTGTCCTGTGTGGAAAAACTTTACCGTACTCTTCAGCTACTTGGTTTATAAATAAAACTTTCTGTCCTCATTTTCAGGTGAAGAGAAAAATGGAGGAGGAGGCCCTCGAAGCAAAAGCACAAAAGACGAAACAACAAAAAAGGTGAGAGCGAGATTATATGGTGTTCAAGTCTGCAACACACACGCACACACACACACACACAGAGGGTAGCTGCGTCATTTCATAATTACATCAGTTCTCTTGGCATTGTATGCTGTGTAATCATAGTGGAATGCACCTTCACCTGTTTACAATGAGCATGCTCACTCATGACATCGGCACCATTTACCATTTCTGTTAGCACACAGTGTCCTTATCATTCCCTTTTGCTGTAAATGGTCAGGCATCTCTTTCCATTGGCGTGACTTTTTGCTTAAATGATTGAGTTCCATATACACACCTTTGAAAAATTGTCATTTGAAACTTTAAGGCAAACTAAAGATATTATAGTCTTACTATATATATATATATATGTATGTGTGTCGCCACATTGATTCAGGCCTTAGCATATGAATTACATCACTTGCATACTCATTAAACCATTCAGTGACTCCTTGTGCCCTGTGGATGCACTCATTTAGTTTTCTTTTAATTTGTCACCCGTCTGTATGTGAAAATAGTGCACCACCAGCTGTTACTTTATATGCGAGTAGCCTTCTACTAAGAATGATAGTATGCGGTTCGGATGCACCCCGTGTGTGCCGGTTGTGCTGTATGTTGAATGGTCACCATGGGCCAATCACAGTGATGGTCCTGGAGTCCCCTTGAACTGTACATTGCAGTTTTATCACTCATCAAGGGCTTAATAATGAGCTGATGACTTGAATTAAGGTAAATTAGAGCTGTAAAATATTAAAATGTGCAGTGCAGGGGGACTAAAGAAGCATGACTGGGAAATCACTGCACATGGAAATTTCTTGGAGTTGTGCACCCTCTAGGCTTTAAAAAGAGGAAGTGCCTGAACTTATCCCATCACATTTCCAGGGTTTTTCTGGGGAAAGCTCATTACAGCGCCTTCCAGTGCTCCGAATCAGCGGACATCTATGTTCTCTACTTTAACTACTTCTATTTATTTTCTTCCAAGGCAAGCTGGAAACCAAAGACATTGGGGATGACAAAAATCAGGAACGACATGTGCTGTTCAAAAGGATGAGCATTGCATAATTTTAAAATAAATAAATAAAATATATATATAAAAAGAGTGGAAAAACTGGATAATACAGCTATGAAAACGTATTAAACTACAGGAGTATGAACTGCATGTAATGAGATTTAAACTTACTGGTGTAATTTTGTGGATTTAGACCCCGAGACTGAAAACAAGGAGTCGCAGCCCACCAGAGAACAGTAGAGGCTTGTGTGTGCAGGAGTAACACCTGCTGGTGCACCTGCATTCAGTCCTGGACTTAACACAGGGGGACGGAGGGAGGAACAAACTGTCCACAAGTCTGTATGTGAGTACAACCCATTCAGCCGTCTTCTGATTTTGCTTACCGGGTGGATTTGAAAAAGTTCATTTTTATTTAGATGTACAGTACTGTGCAAAATGCTTTTTTCTTCTTGGAGAATTTGCCACAGTTCTTCTGCTGACTTTGGCCCTCACTTACTTCTGTCTCTGCAGGCAAAATCCCAGAACAACCTTGATTATGTTCTATATCTAAAAAGTGCTCTATTACTTAATATGGTACCGTCTTGAATGACTTACAAAAAATTCTCTCCAACATAAAATTTGGGGGAAATGAGTGTTTGGAAATCTAAAATTAGCTCTTTTCTAAATGACACACTAATGCAGAAGACCTAAAATAAACATCTAAGACAAAATCTATATTAAAAAAGTTAGGCTCCAGAGAATGTTTTTGATCATCTTCGCAAAGTATCTTTTTTGGCCTAACATTAGGCAAAAAGCATTTTCTTGCACTTTCAGAATTTCTCGCTAAATTGCCACCAAAGGCTATCCTCAGAAAGTCCTGGCCCCTTTATAAATGCGTGGTCAACTCTGTACAGTAACAAATGACTCTGGGAAGTAGGATGCACGTGCAGGATAGTTTTACTGCAGGCAGATTCCAGGACAACATTCCCAAGGTCGAAATCACGTATGAACAAAAGACTCTAGTCTATACCAGGCTCAGAAAAAGTTATCAGATAATGGTCGGTAGACAGCCTAACAGGGTAGTAGAGGGTAGGATAAGCAATATCATATAAATAGGCATAGGTCAATACACAGATAACCAGGTCAGACAAAAAAAATAAAAATAAGGCTCAGAAACTCAGTAAGGCTGCACACTTCAGAGAGGCTATGAATGCACATGTAGAAGCTCTGCTGAGTCCTTAAAGGAACAGTTCAACAAAAATGAAATGAACACATTCTCCACTTACCCTCAAATGTAGTCGATCGGCAGATGCCGACTAATAAGAAATGGAACTAATTTAACTAATAAGAAATGGAAGTAAATCTCATCCAAAATCTTTTTCGTAAAATCCATGCTCAAATCTTCATGTGCTTCAAAGGACATCGTTAAGCTGCGTAATCTCATTTTTAAATAAATGATAAAATACCAGGAACAGTCTCTATTACAAATTGAAGTTCAAAGCGGAACTATATTATCATCCATATCACTTCCAGCTTTCTGCTACAATTCCACCTTCAAACTTTTTGCAAGGCGTGCAAAAGTTGTAATACGTCACTAGTGTAAATGTGACCACAATGCAGCCAATTTGTTGTAGTTTTGCCAAATTGTGCTAAAGATTTACGTCCAAGGTGGCTGCCACTCATAATGTTACATGTTTATAGATTACAGGACGTCACACTGTGTCCTAAACCACAACAGCACGTCTGTGTGACATTACTGAAGAACTGGATGCAGTTTGTGGCAGATATTTATAGAAAAGATTTTTGGGTGAGATAGACTTCTATTTCTTGTTAAAATAAAACTAAGGAAGCAAATGTCAGACACCAAACATGTCTTGGCTGATCGGCCACATTTGGGGTTAGAGGGAATACGTGTGTAAATTTTATATTTGGCCCAATTATTCCTTTGACAGGGTTTAGAAAAAAAGGTCAAATCTAAAACTCTTAAGGGTTCATCAGTTTTTCCACTGGGGGAAACCTTAAAGGTTCTATGTAGAGCCCTACAACAGAGTGTTTTCCTATCAGCAAGAGTTTTGAGTAAGAACCTCTTTAGGAATCTAAGAACCATTAACTATCCAAAGAACTCTTTGAAGAACCCTTTTTCTAAGAGTGTACAGGTGAACACGCTGATGAGGAAGCCGTAATTGGGCGGAACAGCTGGTCAGTAGGCCAAAGATGCTGAGCACTGAGGAATAGAAGGGGGCTGTCTTGGAGTGTGACATGTACAAATAAATTAATAAGCAGTTAAATACTTAGAAGTTATTGTAAAATAAACAGACACTGAACACACAATACAAGAGTGAGACGGCGTGATGGTTTGAGTCCGGTAGGCATTTGTCTCAACGCATCAAAAGCTCATCACTCCAGCAAAGGATTAGCGGATTATTGGAAAAGGATTAAACTTGTTTTCCGCCTCATGTCTTTTAAAGTCCCAACCCTGAAAATTCTTCCAGTACAGACTGACATGTAGCTTCTGGGAGCATTAGGTCACATGCCATGCTTAGGGTGATGCAGTTAATGAAGGCTTTGTGAATTCCTTCCAGTTTTACAGCATAACTTCATACATAACTGTGTAATTTAGCCTTTAGATGTTACATGACTTTTCTGTGTTGTCTTCCAGGCCTTCACAACCCTCTAGAACATGGGCACGCCAGACCTATCGCTACTTTTGGACCATATAGAAGGGAGAGATGAGTGGCAGGACGACGACTTCCCCAGGTGTGGAGGCATTTTAAATAATGTGGAATAGGGCTGGAATAGTATGATAAATCCACAATATGATAAGCGTACAATCCAACATGACGGTTTATATTACGACCCTGTGTACCCATTTTCAAAGCGGATGACATTAAATGGCATAAACACTGCAATGGCAGTGCGAGGGTTGAGTTATTTGGTGAATGTCAGCATCAATACTGGGCAAGTGAACATCTAAAAGGTAGGCTCATTTATTGACAATGGCATTCTAAGAGTTGGTGGGCGTTTGAGTAAGATGCCAATGCCTGATGAGCAAAAACATCCTGCTATTGTCCCAAAGGGCCATCATGTTTCTAAGCTTTTGCTTCGTCATATCCACCATCAAACTGGACATAGTGGACGAAACTACATGCTGTCCAAACTTAGGGAAAGGTATTGGATTCCCTGTGCTAACTCCTTGGCAAGAAAGATTATTCATGAATGTGTTATATGTAGACAGCTTCATGCTAATGTCGGTGAACAAAAGATGGCTGTTCTTGACACCTGACCTTCCTCAAGTTGATAACTTTGGGCCAATAGAGATAAATGTGGACGTGGAACAGGCAAGAAGTATGGAGTAATTTTTACGTGTCTTGCCAGTCAAGCAGTTCATTTAGAAATAGCTCACTCGACACCGACTCTTGCATTAATGCATTCAGGAGAATGGCTCAAGTCTTGGAACATAGAACAAATTGAACAAAGTCTACTCCAGAAGGTAAGTCAAGTGGACCTTTAACGCTCCAGGTGGTGCCCATCATGGAGGAGTTTGAGAACGGTTGATTCGGATGGTTCTTAGTCCAGTTATGAGAAACCAGTCTTTGGATGACAAAGGTCTTCAAACAGTAATATGTGAGGTTGAAGCCATTCTTAATAGCCGTCCATTGACAAAATGTATCAGATGATCGCAATGACCTGAAGCCATTACCACCTAATCATTAGCGTCAACTGAAGGCACAGGCTGTTATGCCACCAGGCTTATTCATAAAAAAGGATCTCTATGCCAGACGTCGCTGGAGACACGTCCAGTACATTGCTGACTTGTTCTGGACACGTTGGGTACGAGAGTATCTCCCGCTTATGCAAGAATGACGAAAATGGTCTGGAGTTCTGCTTAATTTCAGCCAGGGAGATGTCGTACTGGTCGCTTATACCAAAGCACCACAAGGTTCATGGATTATGGCAAGAGTTATTGAACCCAAACCTGACTCCAAATGGCTGGTTCACAGAGTGCGACTTCAGACAAAAGACAAACCAACTTGCAAGGCCCATCAGCAAGATATGCCTGCTGGTAGAGAGCCACGAAAGGCCATTAGCCCAAGATTGACTAAAGCCTTGTTCAAAGGCACACACTTAGACACTCGTACATTGACACACACCAAATTTTGCATACAATTAGGGTGAGGTTTTGTGTGTTAGGTTACATAAATAAAATAAATAAAAAAACAACAACTAATCAGTAGACACTGAAAACCACGCCATTGCACTTCGCAAGGCGCTGAAAGCAGTATGTGCAGCTGGGGACTATTTAGGCAAAGTGGGTTAAATATTCAGTTATAAATTATGTTTTTAAAGCAGACTTGTTAAGAGGTTATCAATGCAATGTAGAAACGCAACTTGCTCTGATTTTCACCCGTTTCAAAATGTATCCCTTTAACGGTGTAATTATTTTTCATTTTCTTGCCATGGTAGACCGCCATACCAATGTAGAGCTAGTGAAGAATGACATTAAAAGCGTACACATTGGCATTGAGGTGAATTAACCATAGCGTTTCTTCAGCCTGCGTCTCGGTTACAGTCTCTAGCTGTCTAGACACGTGGCAACTTCTCCCTCATGGGAATATCTTGGCCTCTGCTCAGGCATCAGGCATCAGTAGCCGTGTGTTCTCTGTGCGCCTTCACACGACGCCTGTGTGTGGAAGAAAGCGCGAGCAGGTGCAGCTTTCTCCTTAAATGGTAATGAGCCACGTCATGTGACGCAGGCCGGAGCCAACAACACAGCATCACCAGGAAAATGGAGGCAGGGCACGCATAGAGAAACTCGCACGCAGCTTCAGCATCCTTGGCTAGAAATGATGCTCTAAACATTAGACGCATTTGAAAAGATGACATTTTGGGAAAACAAAAAGTAGGGGAGCGCAGCTTTTAAAAAAAGAAGAAGAAGAAGAAGAAGAAGAAGAAGAAGAAGAAGGAATCGGCCAAGTCTTCATTTTTCTCACACGGAGGTAAGTGATGGAGCAGCTTTGATTTTCTAAATTTGGCTTCTGTTTACGGCCTGCACTTAAATCAGGCTTGAAGGCGTGCGTTTTATTTGAGGAATGTTTGTCTCTTTAAAGCAGATTGTTAAAGGGTTTTCTGGTACATCAAAAAAAAAAAAAAAAAAATTACAAGCTGTCAAAATAACAAAGCCCCTATACCTAACATATAATATACAGTATATAGCATAGCAGATTAATAAAACAAAAACTATGACGCACTTCATCCTGTAAGTCCTAAAATAATTAATTGGTGTATGATATTGAAAGATCAGAATGGGAGTGATTTGTTTTGCTAACATGGACACCCTGGTCAATGTGGCTCTCTATGCTTTTCATTCCCTCCTGCTTGCATAGTGTGTGGGAGGAGGGTGTGTGTGCGCGTGATGGGGTATGTTGACACCCCGTGCAAGTTAAGCAGCACTTTATTAGTGCTGAAGCAGCTGCAGGCCCCACACCAGTGAACCCATTCTGAGCATTAATGATGAGGCGCTCTCGGACTGCTCATTATCATGTCGCTGACTTCGCGCCATTCAACACGAGACCCATTCAGAGCAAAGATGGGATAGTTTTTGATATATAATTGATCTATCCTTCCTTTTTAGCCTCATTAATCCATCATTGCGAATGTAATGTCGTAGTCTGCAGAGATCTAACTGGGTTTGCGATGTTGTCTGTGTGTTTGTAAGGCCACTTCCAGAGGAGGGAGATATGGATTCGTCCTGCGCACTTGGCGAGGAGAGAACATGTAAGTGCCCCTTTGTAGAACCTCATCCATACTTGCATTTTAAAAAAGAGTGTAGAGGCGAAGCCCCTTGATTGATTGATTTGACCCCTCCATGCATATTTAACCTTTCCATCCCTCTCTGTGCTTTTTGTCATCCAGCTCCCCCGAACTCCCTTCACATCAGTGGAGCTGGTGGAGGTGCGGGCCATCGCAAGCGACGCACTCTCGTAGCCCCAGACATAAACCTGTCCCTGGATCAAAGCGAAGGATCCCTGCTTTCCGACGATTTCCTGGACACACCCGATGATCTGGACATTAATGTCGATGACATCGAAACTCCTGATGAGACAGATTCCCTGGAGTTCCCAGCAAACGGCAATGACCTGGAATGGGAAGGTCAGGTTTGGACTGCTGGTGTCTTAGATATATTGCTCGTTTTTGTGCCCTGATCTGTTTATCTTACTTTTTGTTATCTTATTTAAGGTCAGACTTTGGGTAGGCGGTAGGCGGGAGCTGAGAACAGGGCTATACTCAGGTGGATCGGGCAGTAGACCCCACCACCAGGTGGTAATCCACCCAGAGGAACCTTTCTCTATATATTTCACTTACTTATGTACTGTATGTAAAAATAGCAAAGTAAAACCTAAATTTTTTCCACTTGTAATTGAAACTTAGCTAGGTAGCTACCATCCCAAGGTAACTCAACAGCGAGGCATTAGCTGACAGTTTGAGAGTGTGAATGATATTGGGCTCGAACAGTAGGAGTCAAATCACAGGGTCTGCTACTATATGCTGTCAGAGATTTTAATAATTCTGCCAACCATCTATACACCCTATATGACAAATAAGTCATGAATTCCATATATTGAATGTTCAGTGTTTTATATATATATATTCAATAATATTATTAGTTATTATTATTTGAAGCATTGTAAAGCGATGCATTCGGCCTGTGGACTGCTTGTTAAAAGGCCCAGTGTAGTTATAGTCCAGTTTAGATTTATAATGTGACCGCTAATGAAATCAGTTGCATCTCACAACAGTGCACCAGTACCCAAATACTAAGTGCCAGCCAGCGCACACTCCAGTAGTTAGTTGTCAGAAAAAAGGTTTCAGGAAAAGTCTAGAAAGAAACTGCAGTGTATTTTAGTATAATGTAGAGTTTGGAAAAAAATCACGAGTAGTGTATATAAAAGTTCCCTGAGAAACAGGGCATCTCGGACAGAAGCCCTTCATGCATGTAATTATACAATTTATGTATATATACACACACACACACACACAGCTGAGCAAGATGAGGGTTAATGGACCCAACTGTGAGATTTAAACTCTTTAAAAGGATTTTAGGGCATGTCCAGAACAATTTAATGACAAAAAATTGTTGTATAGTGTAACCATGATGTATAGTGTATTGTATATAACAGTACAATAAAACACTGTTTAAAAAATTCTAATTAAAGAAAATAATCTAGGGTTATAATAAACACACCATCCCCCTTCAAAATACATATTTTTAAATATTTATAATTTGACCAGTGCTAACCACTGAGCTATCACTGCACCTATATATAATACGTCTAATATATGTAATATTAACATACTGTATATAGTATGCATTTTGTATGGCTTTTACAGACGGGAAGGAACACGTTGCCGATCGGCATTTACATTTTGACTCTTCAGCTGCCTGCATCTTATTTTTCTATGTTAATTTTTCTTTTGTCATTTTATACTGTCTCATAACTGCTTTATATTTGGTCATGTGTCGTTTGTGGGCTTGTTCCCTGTATGAATGAATGAATGAATAAATAAGTAAATAAATAACATTCGTATTTTTTGTATGCAGATGACACACCGGTGGCCTCGGCTAAATCGGGGCCTGCCGAAGGGGCTGAAGATGAGGGGGACGTTGGAAACGGGCGCTTGTGGAGGACCGTCGTCATCGGCGAGCAGGAGCACCGCATCGACATGCAGCTCATTCGGCCATACGTGCGTGTCATCTCTCACGGAGGTGAGCCCTCGTACATGAATCTCCTTTTTCCTGTCTAATGCTCGTACTGTCATTTTATCACCATGTCACTGGTTTCCTTTCTCCTGCTCTGGTTCGGTAGGTTACTATGGTGAAGGGCTGAATGCCATCATCGTGTTTTCAGCGTGCTATTTGCCCGACAGCAGCTGTCCAGATTACCATTACATCATGGAAAACCTCTTTCTGTGAGTAACAGATTATGATATTTTGTGTAGATAGAAATTATGTAAATAGTGAGATCTATGTCTCTGCCAACTTTTATTGTCTTTTAGGATATCTATTAATCCTAATACGAGTCTTAGGAAAAAGCCATTAATTTCACATTTTTAACACACCTGATCAATTGAATTAATGTGCACGGATAGAAAAGCACTGTCCCAACCTGTGGACAAGATTCTACTGTTAC
Source organism: Olivaichthys viedmensis (assembly GCA_028565825.1). Classification (NCBI taxonomy): domain Eukaryota; kingdom Metazoa; phylum Chordata; class Actinopteri; order Siluriformes; family Diplomystidae; genus Olivaichthys; species Olivaichthys viedmensis. Next base: position 10,661,191 of record JAOUQW010000004.1, read on the forward strand.
TCTCCCTTTCTTCATGTATTCCCTCTTTCCAATGTCTCTTTATTTATCTATTCCCTCATACGCCTGAGTGTAGGTATGTAGTGAGCAGCCTGGAGATGCTGGTGGCCGAGGATTACATGATCATCTACATGAACGGAGGAACACCGCGCAGCAAGATGCCCGGTATCAGCTGGCTGAAAAAGTGATATCAGATGATTGACAGGAGGTAAATATGATGATAGCTTCTTGTTCATGATGACTTTTTAGAACTTCATGATAATGGCTAACTCGGTATTTAAATCATAATCATTTATCAAAATTATTCAGCCAAATTAGTAAAAACCGTTTTATCTATCACTTTATAATTTTAAATCACGTTTCACATTATGAGCCTATAGTCTTTCACATGTATACATTTTGAATAAAACTAAGACTCCTTAGTCACATTATTGATTGTATATTTAAATGCTAATTATAAATAGCTGGATAGATAGAAGAATGGGTGCATAAATAAATAAGCCTTTTTTTATTTTAGCCTTTTAGAAAAAAGGTTCCATCAAGCACTCTTAAGGGATCCTCGGTTTGTCCCTTTGAGAAGAAACCCAAAATGTTCTATGTAAAACCCTACAACAGAATCAGAGACAGATCCAAGTAGGACCACTTTAGAAAGCTAAGAACCCTTGAACTATCCAAGGAACTCTTGAGCCCTTTTTTCTAAGAGTGTATGTAGCCAAATAGACCATTAAAACATGGGTAGGAAGCTTGTGATTTAGTTCACTAATTAGCTCATTTTAGCTAAGCTCAGCAGTATTGTAGTCAATCATGTGATCACGAATAAAATGTGATTAATTGTGCAGCCTTGCTTGATTTTAAGGCAACACTGTAACACTACTGAGATTAATTTTAATGCATTTAAATGCTTTTCTTTGTAGACTGAGGAAGAACCTAAAGTCTTTGATCATTGCACATCCTTCCTGGTTCATACGCACAGTTCTGGCCATCTCCAGACCCTTCATCAGGTAGGAGCCATTATCATCCTCATCATTTTCATTCTTAACTGATCATTAACTGAATATTAATACAATCATATATGGAACTATATATATTTTTAGAACAGATACAGTCAGCTCCAGAATTATTGGCACCCTTGGTAAAGATGGGTAAAAAAGGATTATGAAAAAAATGTCTTTGTGGTTAATTAGCTTAATCTCACACTGAAAATATGAAAACAAATTAATTAAAACTTTAATTGAAGTAAATTTATTTTAAGAAAATAAAAAAACGTTATCCAGAAATATATATTTTTTAACAAAACCACATGTCACAATTATTGGCACCCCTAGACATTCTTATCTGTTTTCTTAAGTGTTTAGGAACTCTTAAGCTGTCATCCATGACTTCCTGTTTCACTGGGGTATAAATATGAGGTGACACAGAGGCCAAATTCCCTTAGTCATTCATCAATTTGGAGAAGATTAGAGAATGAAATGAGACAAAAGTGTGTTGACCTTCATAAATCAGCAATGGCTATAAAAAAATTGCTACACGCCTGAAAATGCCCATATCCACTCTTAGGGCAATAATTAAGAAGTTTAAAATAACCGAAGCTGTAATAAACCAGCCTGGAAGAGGACACAAGTGTATTTTGCCCCCACGCAAAGTGAGAAGGTTGGAGAGACAAGGATCACAGTTGGAGATTTGCAGAAGATGGTAGCATTTTGGGATCACCAACATTGGCTTTTGAAAATTGCCACCCAGTCCCCCTGACCCTAAACCCCATTGAAAACCTGTGGGGTGAACTGAAGAGAAGAGTCCACAAGAGAGGACCTAGGACCCTGGAGGATCTGAAGAGATTCTGTATTGAGGACAGGTCTCGGATTTTGTGCTCTGTATTCTCCAATCTCATAAAGCATTATAGGAGAAGACTCTGTGCTGTCATGTTGGCAAATGGAGGTTGCACAAAGTACTAAATGCAATGGGGTGCCAATAATTATGACACATGTGGTTTTGTTTAAAAAAAAAATTCTTGGGTTGATCTGGATGAAAATCGCTTCTTGTGTCCACTAGTCCCTGTCTCTGGAGTTCCTCAAACTTTAATGTCCTCTTCAGATTCTGCATTTTCAGCATCAGCTGTTTTTTCCCTTACAGCCTCTGAAACACAAAACCAAAGATGTGAGACTGTTCTGTGTGGAATACAATCTGGTAATATGCTACAACCTACAGTGATTACATTTTTAGATGTTGAGTACCTCAGGTCTATCTATCTGACTAGATAGTCAGGGTTGACTAGATAGTCAGATAGAAGGAGTGCAGATACACTCATTCACTCACACATTACCTTCCTCACTCTTCTCACACACTCCCTTCCTCACTCCTCTCACACACGATCGTCCTCACTGCTCTCGCACACTTCCACCCTCCTCTCACACACTCCCTTCCTCACTCCTCTCACACACTACCGTCCTCACTGCTCTCGCACACTTCCACCCTCCTCTCACACACTCCCTTCTTTACTCCTCTCGCACACTCTGTTCCTCCCTCCTCTCGTACACACACCCTTCCTCACTCCTCTCACACACTCCCTTCCTCACTCCTCTTACACACTCCCACCATTCTCTCACACACTCCCACCATTCTCTCACACACTCCCTTCCTCACTCCTCTCACACACTCCCTTCCTCACTCCTCACACACACTCCCACCCTACTCTCACACTCCTTTCCTCACACACACTCCCTTCCTCACTCCTCACACACACTCCCTTCCTCACTCCTCTCGCACACTCCCACCCTCCTCTCACACTCCCTTCCTCACACATACTCCATTACTCACTCCTCACACACACTCCCTTCCTCACTCCTCTTGCACACTCCCACCCTCCTCTCACACACTCCCGTCCTTCCACACAGTCCCTTCCACACTCCTCTCACACACTCCCTTCCTCAGTCCTCTCACACACTCCCTTCCTCACTCCTCTCGCACACTCCCACCCTCCTCTCACACACTCCCTTCCTTCCACACAGTCCCTTCCTCACTCCTCTCACACACACCCTTCCGCACTCCTCTCGCACACTCCCACCCTCCTCTCACACACTCCCTTCCTCACTCCTCACACACACTCCCTTCCTCACTCCTCTTACACATTCCCACCATCCTCACACACTCCATTCCTGTCCCCTCACACACTCCATTCCTGTCCTCTCACACACTCCATTCCTGTCCTCTCACACACTCCCTCCCTCACTCCTCTCACACACACCCTCCCTCACTCCTCACACACTCACTCCCTTCCTCACTCCTCACACACTCACTCCCTTCCTCACTCCTCTCACTCACTCCCTTCCTCAATCCTCTCGCACACTCCCTTCCTCACACACACTCCCTTCCTCACTCATCTCACACACTCCCTTCCTCACTCCTCTCTCACACTCCCACCCTCTTCTCACACTCCCTTCCTCACACATACTCCCTTCCTCACTCCTCTCACGCAGTCCCTTCCTCACTCCTCTCACACACTCCATTCCTCACTCCTCTCGCACACTCCCACCCTCTTCTCACACTCCCTTCCTCACACATACTCCCTTCCTCACTCCTCTCGCACACTCCCTCCCTCCTCTCACACACTCCCTTCTTCACTCCTCTCACACACTCCCTTCCTCCCTATTCTCACACTCCCTTCCTCACACATACTCCCTTCCTCACTCCTCTCACACACTCCCTTCCTTACTCCTCTCACACACTCCCTTCCTCACTCCTCTCGCACACTCACACCCTCCTCTCACACACTCCCTTCCTCACACACAGTCCCTTCCTCACTCCTCTCACACTCCCTTCCTCACTCCTCTCATACACTCCCTTCCTCACTCATCTGACACACTCCCACCCTCCTCTCACACACTCCCTTCCTCTCACACACTCCCTTTCTCACTCCTCTCACACACTCCCTTTCTCACTCCTCTCACACTCCCTTTCTCACTCCTCTCACACACTCTCTTTCTCATTCCTCTCACACACTCCCTTCCTCACTCCTCTCACACACTCCCTCCCTCTCACACACTCCTTCCTCACTCCTCTCACACACTCCTTTCCTCACTCATCTTACACACTCCCACCATCTTCTCACACACTCCCTCCCTCCTCTCACACACTCCCTTCCTCACTCCTCTCACACACTCCCACCATTCTCTCAAACACTCCTTTCTTCACTCCTCTCACACATTCCCTTCCTCCCTCCTCTCTCAAACTCCCTCCCTCACTGCTCACACTCCCTCCCTCCTTCTCCCACCCTCACTTCTCTCACACACTCCCTTACTTACTCCTCTCACACACCTTGTCCCTTATTCACTCCTTTTACACAATTTGGTAGGTCAAATACCTAATTTGTTGTTGTCAAGCATGGTTGATTTGCACTTTACACTATCACACCACAAATCACAAATCACATTACCACAACATTATGGAAGCCTATTTAAAATAAATAATTATTTGTTTCTGAATTATTATCTCAACATTTTGACTCTTAATTGGAAAATTATGACTTATTTTCTCCCAGTTATCACTTTTGTCAAAATTGTTACTTGGTATCCCAAAATAAAGAGTTATTTTCTTGAGAAACAAGCTTTTATATGAACATTAAGTAACAAAAAAAGGTATTTCCTTGTTTGTAAAGCCACATCTAAAGTATTCAGCTATATGGTCCATCATGATTAAGCTTTCTCACCTTTTCAGATTAAGTTATTTTAAACTGCACTTTTGTTTTTCTTGTTTTCATGCTGAGGAAACAGTAAAAAAAGATTTTTAAAAAACAAAACAAAAGTGTTATGCACTCAGACCCATGATCAACAACAAGAAAAACCTATTAAATTAAATCCAATTCAAAAATTAAATTAACTAAATTAAAACTAATCAGTCTCAAATACTTCAATCTAACAAACCATAGGCAGTTCTGCACAGTCCACAATCACTGTCTGTTAAGTATGATATCTACATTTTTTCTTCTGATACAATTCAATATATAATTATAATTAGTCTTTGAGCATGGTTTATTTCAAAAGGTTTGAAAATGTTTAGTAAGGATTAATAACAAAAAGGTAGAGAAGTCAAAATTGCGAAAAAGCAAAGGCATATTGGCAAAACAGAGCGCCCCGCACCCAACTACCAAAGCCCATTAGTACGCATCTGATCATACTTCTCCTTACAGTTTTGCCTACTGTGCCTGACCCAAGCAGGTTAAGAAAGGATATCTGTTGGAGAACAGAATATTTGAATGCTTCTGAGCATGAATAGATATTTGAATCATGTTATTTGACAGTTTATTATTGCGTTTGCGCATCAATTTAAAACTATTTATATGCTTATAAAAATGCTGCTAAAATGCAGCAAAAATACAGATACTGATACAATGCTGGAAATCAGCCTTTTTTTGCTGTTCATATCCAACAAGAAATGTACGTCAGCTATGGGACCAAATCCTGACGTTCTCAAATGTTCTCTAAAGGTTACATAAATAACGTTTAATAATGGACCATTCAGGGACGTTGATGAACATCCTGTGAATGTATGCTTCAGAACGTTCCAAAACGGACCTGTTGCAAATGTTTATAATAGCCTGGGAATGTCCTATGTCGAACGTTATAAAAACGCCCAAATAGGGACGTCGATGAACTTCCAAGGGAGAGAAAAACACCCTCAAAAAACAGACCAGAGAACAAAATACACATGCCCTAAGCGACCAGGTGTCTGTGTGTTGTTTTGCTTTTTATTTATTTATTTTGCTTGCTAACGTTAGCTGGCTAGTTTGCTACAGTTGGCTCTGTGTGCTGAGCACAGAAAAACCCTGCAGAGCTCTTGTAACTCTGCTCTGTCTGCGCTTGGCCGCCCCAACCCCTGGTGCCACATTATAGCTGTGCTTGCTCTGTGTGATCTGCTGCTCCACAGCAATGGGTCCTGAGCACACAGAGCCAGCAGTAGTGAACTAGATAGCTAATCTTAGCTAGCTAGCTAAAAACGCAGAGAACAGAAGTGAATAAAGTCTCTTATAAGCAACCTTGCACAATCAGTGATGTCATCAGAATTGTAATTAATCCCTACATTTGAATAAAATAATGCAAAGAAAAATAAACATACCCATATGTTTTTTTGAGGATGGAGGTGATTTGGTTATCACCTCTACTGTGCCCAGAACAACTGAATAACCCTGACATTTAGTCTTCCATTACTTGTTAGCTATGTTAGCCTCTTAGCTCCAACGCAAAACTAAAGAAGCAAACATTGGACACCATGTCTTGGCTGATCAATATCCATTTGTGGTAAGAGGTCGAACTTATATCTGGTCGAACTAGTCCTTTAAGGGCTTGCAAGGTTATTTTTTCTTAATTTTCCTCCTAAAATTCTGTCTTTCCTTTCTCCTGTATTCTTCTAGTTTCTCTGGATTACTGTAAATTTTTTCTCTATGTTTCTGCACACTAGCACATGATGCAGCTTTCTTTTTCTCCACTGTAGATCTAAGTAACAAAAAGCAAGCTTGTTATGCAGTTATGATAATAATTTTTTCCTTACTGTAAAATTTACCACTACCGTAACCAGCCATAATAATGCACAGTAATGAGAAACTAGTATTACAGTAATGAGATGTGGTTTGCTAATTTAGCATAAAATGTAGGAAGCCATGATGACTAAGCCAAATTTTAGTTATTATAATTTTTTGTACATTTTTACTTTTTAATAAGATTAAATGTTATTACACTTTATTAGGTGCTAATATACTAATACTGGGTAGGGCCTCCCTTTGTAGCCCATCTGCCTCAAAGTTCGACCATCGTGCATTCTGAGATGCTTTTCTGCTCACCACAATTGTACAGAGTGGTTATCTGAGTTACCGTAGCCTTTGTGTCAACTCAAACCAGTCTGGCCATTCTCTGTTGACCTCTCTCATCAACAAGGTGTTTCCGTCCGCAGAACTGCTGCCCACTGGATGTTTTTTCTTTATTGTACCATTCTGAGTAAACTCTAAACATTTATAGTCTTTACTTCTTTCTTCTGACTAGTTAGTTGATTAGAAGCTGTAGTCTGTATGACTACATAAGCTATCAACACCCTGCGATAAATGAAATGGTAATTGTTTCAATGGTTTGCTACTTGCTTTTAACTTCTTGGTATTTGTTATTGGCAGTCTGTCTTTGATATAAATTAATTCAAATGATTTGTAAATATGTTTTTATAATAAGCAATATTTTTTTCAACAAAACATATGTACTGAGCTTATTTGGAACCGGTATGTGCTTAAAGGGTACTGTCATGCTTTATACAGGATTCGGACACACGTGTGTAGCTGCTGAACAACATTTATTAACAAGTAAACCGAAACATCAAACAGGTAACATTAAGCATGACATTGGACAACGGAAGAGAAATAGGACTGAAACATGGGGGTACTTATACATGTACTAATTGTGGGAACTGTAACGTATACCACCCGGGAGAAGAGGCAGGCAGGCAAGTGCGGACGTTCGGTGTGTTTATTGGAAGGTTTAGGGGTAATCCATACATCATCGTTGTAATTCAAAGCAGGG
>JAOUQW010000004.1:10676397-10688662 GCA_028565825.1 Olivaichthys viedmensis
TTACTGATGAATCCAAGTTTGAGATTTATGGCAGTAACAGAAGGGTTTATGTAAGGAGACGAACAGAAGAGAGATTGTAACCACAATGGACCAAAACAACAGTGAAACAGGTGCTGGATTTTCAGTGTGCTCTCAGACTTTAGACCCCACTGTATGTATTATAAAATTTACATTAGTTAGTGATTTTATGGTAGGCATGCATGCTACTCTTTTGCAGTTTTATAGCCATGCTAGCGGAAATGATTGTAGCAGCAGTGACTTGACAAACTACTCAAAGTGAGTTACAAGGTTTCAGCATTAAACACTGATATATAATGACTTATTCTGAGCTACTTATTATCCAGAAAATACTGTAATAATAAATGAAAAGCTATTATCAACTGATTTCCATCATGGAAAAAGAATCACGCTAACCAACCGCTGTTAGCTTTCTTTAATTGTGAGCCACGTTTAGCGCTTGCAAATCGACTTAATGCAAGCACTGCTCACACGCAGCTCCTTTATTTTGTTTGTGGTTTCATCTATCTGGTTCGGTATGAACCTTTTCCACTCACGTCAGCAAAAAGTTTGTACCTATAACCGTGTTCTGTACAGTACTACATCCATTATTTCTCTCCCCCTGCGGTTAAAAGCCAAAGCTCTGCCATCTTGGTGTTCCTCCAGGTGTTCACATTAATCAATTCATCTTAAGCAGTGTTTCAGCCTGAAATACCCAGCTGGGCTCCAAATGCTTGACTGAGGAGGTCTGCATTCTGATGACAGAATGATTCAGAAGGAAACCTTTATATCATGGAGAGCTATTCACTGAAACCATGCAATTTCCTCTGAACATATTCTTTTTACCCCTATGTTTTGAAATGCATAGCAATAAATGCTGCATGGGCTTCTAGCAATTATCTTATGTGCACTGGTGTTTGCTGATTTCCTGTCAAAAAATCGCAAGAACATAGACAAGTAGGGATGACTATCTGCTTCCAATACTATGCGATATGCACAGCTCAATGTGTGGTCTAATGTAAAAAAAGGTACATTTAGTGAAGCCAATGTTTTTCAGTGTTGTGCAATGCTGATCTATCTTAATCCTTCACTGATACTTACAAGCAGAGGCCATGCCCTCCTCCACTGGAAACATCAGGCACAAAGGCCACACCTCCTTTACTTAAGATTCATAGAAGCAATACAAGGAGAGTAAGAGAGCGAGAAATGCACAGTACCATAGGAAATTCATTTGATAACGTCTGTAATTATTTAGTCATATCGTAAATATTGAGATCGGTGCACCAATTTTATCTACAAACCTTTACACCACCACTATTGACCAGACTGTAAGAGATCCTTAACTATAAATAAATTATTTACTGTGAGAGCTGACAACAGTGGGCATCCTAATATATCTAAAAATCTTTCACAGATGGAGATTGTTACGAGAGCAAAAGCAATGGTGCTGTAATTGTAATACTGCCTCAAATGTCTCTAAAGGCTCGTGCTAATCTACACGTGGCCCCTGACATTTCCCCCCTCCCCCCCCAAGTGGGCCTAAATCAGCACAGCTGAACATGCATATTCGCAAGCACACCATGCTCCATACTTAACATTCACTCAGAGAGAATTGTGTTTGAATCAGTCGACAGCGTGCAAGGACACTCTGACCATACTTACTTAACGGCACCCGTCACCTTGGATACCGGCTTCTTCCAGCAGTAATCTTTCTCTAGCTGCCCTCAAGCAGGTGCCCCTTTACACAGTAGTGGAGAGCAGTCTTCGCCTGCCTGTGTAAGGGGGAGTTTTTCCTTTATTTGACCTCCCGGTTCTGCCATTTAAGGGGTAAGGAGGAGGCTTCTGACTTCTAGACGGTGCAGCAGCCTCCGATTTAGGCCCCCTAATTTGGGACACTGTTGTTCCATGATTGAATTTCAGCCCTAAATTGTTTATAGATGAAAGTTCACTTGGGTATGCTGGTGGCAGAACACCAGGGGGGCTTTTACACTCCGTCTGGTCTTTGCTAGATGCCTGGAACCTTCTGGTACCCCTTGGCACAGCTGGGCTGTTTGGGTGCCTTGAGGTGTGGCTGCTGGTGTCTGTGTGCTTTGCCTCCTCTGTTGCAGAAAGTCTCTCACTGGAGCTGCAACATCCAGAAGCCTCGCCGCAGTCCTCCTCTCCCAGGTCAATGCTGGAGGTCAGCTGGTCAATCTGCTGGACCACCTGAGTTTCAGAGGAATACATTTGGCATCACCATATGGCAGCCTTGCTCACCCTGTCCAACCCATGTTTGCAAAAGCCTGCGATCCTGAACTTGTTCCCAGTTTCACAAACACCAAACAATCAGTGCCACATGAATGCAGATAACATACAAGGACACCAATGGGATGCTTTTGTGTCAATGAGATTAGGCCGCAGCAGCATGAAACTAAAAATAGGCAGTTGCCCTGCCTTCCAGCTGCCCCACTCTATTCGCTCCAGCTGACAAGGGATGATAAAAAGGTGCAGCATAACATCCTTCACCAGCACTGCATTCATCTCATAAATGGAGCAGGTAGCTCGAATGCTTTGCATTAGACTCTGTGTTTTCTCTTAACTATAGCACCTGTAATGATTGTAATATTTTCCTGGAAAGGTTTTTGGGGTATTTTGATTCAAAACTACTGTTACCGAGTTTTGTACCTTACTCTCGTGTGGACTGAGATTTTAACTGCTACATGGTTGACAACTCCCACAAATTGAAGAAACACAATTCTATACAGAGGGACACACCTCTGTTCTAGTCATTATCAGAAACATGTGTGAGCACATCTGCAAGTTTTACAAAGCCAGAGATGAAACATTTTACCTCCTTCATTTCCAGATGCACTTCCTTCAGGCCACGCAGAACTTCCTCAAGGTTCACAACCACTTTACGGATCTGATCCTGGAGAACCCTCTGAGTTTTCTTCGATTTGAAGACGTAACTTTCTCCACTCAGGCACTGCCCTCCATTGTCAGACATATTTTGCAAATCCCCCTTGTTGCACCCAGAATTAGAGCTTTTATGGCGGTTGATGGTGGCGTTTTGGGGAACTTCTGTCGAGAAGATAACTTCATGCATGAACCTGGACCCATCACTGTCTTCTGCTACATGTCCCATTGAGTTAATGAAATTCTGACTTGTGCTGTCCACACTGTAGGGTTCTGGATTGCTACCACAGCTGGTTTTAGGTCTCTGAGGTTTGTCAAAGGTGTGTTCGTTCGCCTCAGTTTGCCCAGGCGCCTGCGACTCTCTAACAGAGGCGGATTGTTGCTCCACCACGCAAACAGGCGCTCCACAGTTTCTTTGACCTATGAACTGCGTCGGCAAATCCAGAGCACATTTCCGCGAAGGGAGGGGTGTCTGGGTTTGGTGGAGGTTTTCCACAAAGCTGCATTCTCTTGAGCGGTCCCTCACAGAGGCGCTGTTGTGTTGTAAACCCTGCCCCTGACACTTACGCCACCTTATACTGCCTGACTCAGTTTGACAGCTTTCGCCAGTCTTAAATAGCTTTGAATGGCACTTCAGAGTGGCAAGAGATACCCCAGAACGGTGACTGTATCCATTATGAAAGGTCTGTTTAGATCCATGGGAACCCATCCTGTTGTATTCCTCAGGTTCAAAATTAAACAAAGGTCCTTTTCCAGCCTTTGCCGAGTGTCCCATCTTGGTCTTCTTCTGCAGGAGCCAGAAGGGATGTGGGACGGTGTGCCGCCCAAGCCCTCTGGTATCAGTAAACATAACAGAGGCAGGTGAGAGGCTTCATATTGAGAGTCCCGAACGGATTTGTCCTTCCCTCTTGCGTCTGACTCCCGCCGCTCCGGCCAGATCGTTTTGCCATGCAAGTTCTTTCCCCCCTGAAGCCTGAAACTTTTTTCTTGGCGTGTTCCTTGGCTCACACCCCCACCCTCTCCCTATGTTTCTCGTCAGTGCCTGTTTCTGATGTTATCCCCACGTTGTTCTCTGCTGCTGGACCGTAGACAGCTTCCCTCCCTCCTCCTGCACAAGCACATGCTGCCTTTCCTCGTCTCCCATCGCCCCTGCACTTGGCCAAGAGCCTCTGTTTTCCGCTGCTTCCTCCACTCTTCCTGCCTTCCAGGTTCAGTGGCTGTTGCACGTTTCCTGTCTCTCCAACGCTCGCTCTCCCCCTCCCCTTTCCCTCTCTCCCTCTCTCTCTCTCGCTTCCCCTCTCACACTGCACTCGCTCCCTTTCTGGCTCTTTCTTCCTCCCACTCCTTCTTACGGCTGTTCCCCTTTCTCTCTCTCTCTCTCTCTCTCTCTCTCTCTCTCTCTCTCTCTCTGGCAGGAACTAGTCGACTTCAAATCAGGGCTGTTTTTTTCTTTCTTAATTTTTCTAAACCCACTATCAGCACTGTGTCTGTGTGTGTCGCAGCTCTCATCTCTGATCTGATCGCGCCCGTCCCCTGGCTTCATACGCCACAATTAAAGCTAGGATTTGAGAGGGGATAGCCTCTGGGAGGGGAGTATCTCTCTCCCTTGCTCTCTTTCTCTAAGGGACAGCACATGCACAGTGTCTCCACAAGGAATAAAAGAAAGTCTTAAAATCAACGTGTCTACATCAGATCTCGCCAAACTGGATCTTTCCATACTTTTTTCCACATTTAAAAAAAAAAACTTCCCTCTGTTCTTCTGTTGTAACAGCCAAAACTATAAGGAAAAATGTTATTTTTTATTTTTTTGTTGTTGCAGTAATAGCAGGCTTTTGTATTTTATGGCTGATTGCTTTCAGTTACAGTTCCAAAACAATTTCTCATTTCCTTAATCACTAAGCAGGGTTTTCTTTAGGCCTCTTGACATTTCAATTGTGGTCTAGTGCTTCATACACCTAAGCAAAAACAAGACGAGAAAAAGTCAAGTACATGTCTTGATTACTTTATTAAATTTAGAAAAAACAAATACGGTAATACAATTTTCCTTATAAAAAGAGTACAACAGGATGGGTTCCCATGGATCTAAGCAGACCTTCCATAATGGATACAGTCACCGTTCTGGGGTATCTCTTGCCACTCTGAGGTGCCATTCAAAGCTATTTAAGTCTGATGAAAGCTGTCAAACTGAGTCGAGCAGTATGAGGTGGCTTAAGTATCAAGGACAGGGCTTACAACACTAGAACCTAGAATTTTGTAAAATACCATCAGTGGAAAAACCAAAAGCTAAAACAGCTCTTCTCCTTAAAGCGCTGCTGATCTGCTTCTTTGAGAAAGCTCTCAAAAGTATGTGCTTCCTCAGTCGTGTTCCAACCCTCACACCAATGGGATCAGGGGCCCGTTGTGAGACACGAGTAATGAAGCTCTGCTTTCTGTAAACACTCAGCCTTTAACCCGTCACCCACTTGGTGTGTGTGAGAGCCAGAAATAGCTGGAAAGCCTCACACTGCACTTCATCACAAATTCGATTTCGACAAGTACGTGCTGTTACGCGCTCATGGCTGCAAAGACAGTATTGCTAACTGCCTGCCACACACAGTCGTCCTCTACATTTACAGTACGTTCGATTCCCATAAAGGATAATAATCCAACAGGTTTAGTTAGCAACAGTCAATTGAACTGACAGTTACTTTTTCTAATACAAAGCATGAGTTTAGTTGGACGGTTTATCCTGATGCTGCTCCTGCTGTCCTGTTTAGTTAGTTTGTGCTGTACAGTTACTAGCAGGCGTGTACTGATAATCGGTTATACAGTATAATCGCTATATACATGCTACATGATGTCATGGTTGTAGTGTCACTACAACTACTTTCCATTCAGGAGTTGGCTGCCTATGTACAGTATACAGCATGTTTGGGCACCATTCAATAGGCAGCATGATATTAAAAATCTAATACTGGCACATGCCTAGTTACTAGGGATAAACCAATCCTCTTTTTTCATTTTCAGTACGGTTTCAATAACTATATTAGAGCTCTGAGCATTGACCGATACTGACTTTGTTTTAGTTTAATAATAATGGCAGGAGCTGTTTAAATGGTGTTGCTGAAGGCATCATTTTCAGCTAATAATGAAATAATCATTCCAACTGAGCTATTTGACTTTGCATTAAAAAAAAAGAGGTCAGTCAGGTTCACAGCATGTATAAAAAGGTCAGTAGATTGGATTGGAAAATCTTTCACATCCACTCCAATAGCTACTGTTCCAGCGTTTTAGGCCAATATTGGTATGGTACCGATACTCATCAGATCTGTGCATCGCTTATAGATACTCCTACTGTCCTGTTTGTTTATTGTATGACACTGCACCTTCTATTAAAACTGTTGTTTTGTTTATTGCTCATAAAGTGCAAATAGTGGGACGAGGGCTTTATTGTCCTAGTCCCACTATTTGCACTTTATGTAGTTACGTGTATGGTGCTCCTGTACTGTTTTATATTTTTCAACAATTATCCTGACATTTATCTGCACTGTTTATGCCTGTATGCATGAGATGACAAAATTGACTTGGAAACCCCCCTCCCCCCAAAAAAACCTTGAGTCATGATGAACTGGATTGCATAAGCCTGTGTTTGAAATCCGCATCTTGCTTCATCCTCTGTTTCGGCTTATAGGCGGTTGGGTAACTCTACACCGTCTGCCAGTCATTGCAGCACCACCTTAATGGTAACGTGGAAGAAAGCAGGATGCATTTTGCAAGTGAGGACTGCCCAAAGATCACAGGCCTTGAACTGCACCTTTCCTGGAAATTTGGGCTGCATGATTTATACAAAAAGAGCATATTGCGATTATATTGTTACACACTGCGACCACACTATGCCTTTCAAACATGTGAACCTGCGATGCGTCACTGTTAAAGACTGTCTTGTATAATTTAAATTTGCCAAATTAGATTAAATGCCACAATTTCTTTTTAAAAACAACCACATAAAACCTCTGGGATTGGTCAGAAAGCTCACAGAATGCAATTGAGTTTGTAAATTTCTTTTGTTAGAGGGCTCATTTGCTTTATTTTATAAATGCAACTCTTCTGAAAAGTTGTTGAACCTAGCCGCCTCAAGGCGTTTAACACTCTGCAACCAACAGCTCGTTCGTTTTGACCTTGCCGTTCATTCATAACTTTTCGAATCACATATGAACATATTTGCAAGTGCACATCCCTTTTGCGTCACTTTGCCTTTTTCCTCACAACTTTTAACTCAAGGCAAACACTGCCAGTCTTGCCTATTCTCAGAGGACGCTCCTTGAGTTGAAGGAAAACAAAAAGAATTTGCCCGTCTTAAGACGCCGAGTCTCGGGTAACTGTCACATCTTGAGTAGCAGCAGCCGGAGGGGAGAGGCATCAGCACACAGGATGGAGAGGATGTCACCGAGGCAATACCGAAAGCTGTGAGGGGAATAACAAACGACGGAGCGCGCGCAGGCGCTTTCATAGCCTCCTGCTTCATTCTTCACACTAAAAACGTCCTTTCCCCAGCGCAACCACGGCGCTATATTGAACCTTATTGACTGTTAAATGAACAGTATTCTGTCAGCAGTCTCGACTCTTGTTGTTCTAAATGGGATTCTTGAATACAGCACGAGGCGAGATAGATGTTATAGGCAGACTCATTTTCAGGCCCAGCGGGTCATTTCCTTTTTCAATTCTGCTTGTGTTGCAGGAACTGACTCCCAGGCCAACGGCTTCTCTTAATATATAAATAAGTTGGGTTTAAAAAAAAAAAAAAAAAGGTCAGAAAGATTCTGACTCATGAGCGATAGCCTGCCGCAGCACTATCCAAACATAGCCGAGCTAACGAGCACAAACAGAGGCAGGTAATCGGATCACATATCACGCTAGTTTAGACCTGTGTGACCATATGAGGGAAAGCAAAGAGCCGATTTTGCATGAGCGAATCACTGCCCATACAATACAGTTACACAGTTTGTGGATTAAGAAGCTTAATCTAGGCTTGATAAGCTATTTAACCCTCATTAGTAAATAAATAAATTAAATTATTTTATTAAATAAATAATTATATATATATATATATATATATATATTTTAAAAAAGTAAACACACATTAACAATGGGTCAATCAAAAACAGGTTTTCCTTTATATATTATGTACCTATATACACACACACACAAAACAGGTCTGAAAGCACATCGAACAAGAATACACGTACAGATCGATGCGAGAGGCAATTGTTCATGCTGCAATTCACATCAAAAGATAAAACCAGAAAAGTTGGAAGATAATCGTTTAATCACCCGCTGAAGTCTGGGGTACGAGAGATTCCCGGCTCTATAATCCTTTTTAAAATCAGCCCCACGTGTGTCGATAGGCTTCGATCCTGAGAAGTGCTCAGTGTTCAGTTACTGTTAGGTTCAGAGGCTTCACTTCAGCTTCAGGCCCACTTGCCTTTATAACCTTTTATTTGCTTTTTGTGTCACAACTACGCAAGGAAAGACTTTTACACCAATATATATATATATATATATATATATATATATATATATGTTTATCTTTGGATGGTGAGCAGTAATAGACTGCACCTGTGTTTGGATACAGATATGCGATGCAATATAATAAAACCCTGAAAGCAAACACTCATTGCCTTCGTGCATCAGGCCGGATCTCTGCACACACAGAAACAGCTTGCGCATGACTTGCACACCTATAGAGCACCTAGATTTTGAACCGGCATATGATGGTCTTTTTCACAGAGGCCTTCATTCAACGGCTTCTCAGGTTATCAGGGAAATGTAAGCAGTTTTTAGAAATGTTCAAAATCAAATGCTTACTTTGCACATCTTAATACATTAGAAAGCGAGTTGCTTCTGCTGCAGTGCTGTGTGCTGCTTGGTTTCCGCAGGAGGAACTTTAACCCCTAGCTCAGCACTCCTGCTGGGTTTTTTTTTCTCTCTCCCTGCACCCAAAATAAAACTCTGCTCCCCCCCTCTCTTTGGCTGAGTTGCTTCACTTTTAGTAAGCGTCTTAATGAGAGACAGGAAAGTGACTGTAGCTAATCGCTCTGACAGTCACCAAGAAAAATAATAATAAAACAAAAGTACAGCACAACATAAAACACAGAGAAAAAAAAGGCTCAGTGATAAAAAATATAAAACACTTAAAAACAAAGTTATTATAAAAATAGTAGTACGATGAAATATATACTCGTATTGCCTTCATTCCCACCGAGGAACTGCATCAGAGCAAAAAAAGTCATTATGTCACAGCTCAAAATGTTATAAAACACGTGAAGAAGGCTTGCTGCTACGTGACCATTTCAGACTTCACTAACCAGTTTCTTGTTCACATAAAGCTCAATTCTATTCCTCCGTCCTCATGTGACTCATGTGGGTATTAAAACATGAAAAGGCTAAAAAAGAAAAAAAATGTTTGCATTGAGAGATTGCTTATTTGAGGTCTTTGAGCTATAATGAAACAGAGCTGGTGTGATATTTTTCTAGGCGAAACATAAAAGTGTACAATGCAAACCCAAAATTTAATGCTAGAGAAAAACCGTAAAATCTCCTTCATTCGGCTTAATTTATAATAGTGCATGAAATGATAGATTATAGAACTCTTTCTGTTGAAGAAAGGAACGTTGGGAAGCAGGTCCATGTGCTACTTTCTGCATTAAAATGGTCAGCGTCCCTGAATAAATCCTTCCATTTACGTGAGCGAGTGTTTAAAATATGGGTCATGCTCTTCATCCTTGAATAGTTTTTAACCGAGGGTGTTGCATTGTCATGGAAAAACCGCAGCTGTTCAGCCCACCCAGTAGGTGCACAATGAGTCAAAGGGCTTTGATGAACTCCAGGCTGGGTGGGGCTGAACAAAAAACAAAAACACAGATATAAATTTGAAAATGTCCACATACGTTTTAAAAAGAAATTGAACACAACACATAAGAGCTCAAAAAACGGGAGGGTCAAAGGTTGCCTTCGTCCAGCATCTTGTTCACGCCATCGCAGATCCTCTGCAGGTGGGCGCGGTAGACCTCGGAGGGGCCGTAGAGCGCCGCCAGGAAGTCGCAGTCGGAGAAGTGGTTGAAGACGTGGTTGACGCGGGCATGCGACTTGGCTGTGAGGTGCCGGTTGATGGCCTGGTGCAGCAGCTCGCGGCAATCGTTCAGGAGGCCGCTCATGATGCGTCGGTCGAACGTGAAGTCAATCTGGTGGAAGCTGACGGCCGTCATGGCCAGAGTGTGCACCTTCTTGCGGAAGCGCTCGACGAGCAGCAGCTCCTCGCCACTGAACTGCCCGTTGCGGAAGAGCACGCCCAGCTTCACCACCATCTTGATGAGGTTCTTGATGATCTTCTGCGCCTCCTTGCGGTTGCGCGTGTACTCCTTGGTGGCGCGGTAGAGCTCGTCCAGCACCTCGCTGCTCGTGTCGTCTATGAACAGGCTGGCCACCGTCTTGGTTGCCATCTTGCTCATGAGCTTCTTCTGGGCCTGCAGGGCCAGGCTCTTCGTGCTGAAGGAGTCCATGTTTTCTGGAAATAAGAGGACAAAAACGAGACATGACTATCCTGGGGGGGAATTTCCCCCCAAACAATACTCATACATTCAAATTAGTACAGCAGACTCATAACCAGAATGTCCTGTCTGAGAGCATATGGAAACATGAGTACACATGTCCCTATGGCAACACATGTTCAGGGACACAATAATAATAATAAAAAATAAAAAAACAGAACATAAGCATGTTAAAAGGGCATCCTAGCTTGCGGGGTTGTGTGCGAATTGTATTGCACGTCTGAGGGCATGACAGGGGAGTCACAAAAGGTGTGGAATTTCTCACCAGCACGGTTTTTCCGCTTTCAGAGACTGATATCATTAAGAAGAAAACCTGAGCGACTGCAAAGGATTATGCATAAAGCTGCCTTCCTGCTCTTCAAGACACAAAGACTTAGGGAGGAGGCAAAAAAAAAAAAAAGACAAAAGGATGAGAAATGCTGTCTATCAGTGTCGTTATAAAAGTTCCATCCACTGTTCACAGACACAGAGACTGAACGCATCCATTCTGAAGGGCCATGTCACTGGTGTCATTTCATTTTCCAAGGGCTCGGATTGATATTGATTTGGCTCCCCTCTCGCGCACGACATCCTGCCAAACAGAAATCACACTGGTGCAAATTCCAGCTCCGTCTCCCTTTCTCTCGCTCTCTCTCTCTCAGATCTCTCACAATACTTTGCATAACAAAGCTGCAAGGCTCTGAAGCCGTTCTTCTTCAAGGATCTTCAGACCCGAGTTTAGGCTTGTGTGCTGCCTCAAAACACATACAGAACTGATGAAAGACTTGAAACAAAACTTGGCATCTGAGCCTTTATTTTCTCTCATTACCATCACACAGATTTAGACAAAAGCTTTGGTGAAAACGGTTTTGCCCACCCTCATATACGCAGTGTCTAAAACTGAAAGAGAGTTCCTGCATGTTATGATCACAGTGAGTTCGGGAAAAACTGTTAATGACTTGAAGTCAATTACATACAACTCTTCAACTTCAAATTGAATTAAAGCTGTAGGAGGACTGCTGAAATGTGTTGTTCCAATTAGAACTGGGCTATACAGCAAAGAAAACAGCATATTGCAATACTTAATGTTTTTATAACACACAATATTATGATATTTTGTTTTGCTGAAGTCAAAACAGTAATGAAATTTGAAACGGATCAGTTTAACCAAAAATGAAATGTACACAATTTCCCCCTTACACAAATGTAGGCAATTCAGAGCAAACATGTTTGATGTCTGATGTTTGCTTCTTTAGTTTTGTACTGGAGCTATGAGACTAATGTAGCTAACAAGTAATTGAAGCTTATAGCCTTATAGCCTTTGTGCAAGCTGCATTCCTAAAATCACACGATTACCTCAAAAGACATTTGTCTCAATGATACCAAACTACGTTCTGAGAAAGAAAGTGATTCTGGTTTCAAGATGGTATGTCGCTATGACTGTTTTTTTTTAGCTCTGTCTATTTTTTATAGAGAACAGTGTCAGAAACCAGATTTGCAAGTCTGAGATTACTGAAACAACTCAATGTGGTTTGAGGGCGAGTGTTAATTTAGACAGGCAGTTTTACACAATGCTGGGGGGGGGGGGGTAACATTTCATGACTTCAGTATTATAAGGTTCTATCTGGGTGAAGAGTCGTTCTGGAATATGGGGCTTCAAACTTATGACATTCTAGCTAGCAAAACTCTAAAGTACATTTATAAATCAACAAGCCCGACACGTTAAGGTTTATTCAAATTTATATTATCAAAATTCTGAGACAATTATAAAGTGGATTTTTGAACACTGGCCAAACACAGATAGAACC
>JAOUQW010000004.1:10693725-10715144 GCA_028565825.1 Olivaichthys viedmensis
TAGGGGAAGACTTCCCACTTTCTATTCCTTCAGCTGCATCACTCTTTAGACACTCTGTCTGTTCAGATGATCTGTTAAAGGCTTTTAATCCAGAATATAATCCAGAAACATGCCATTATTAATTTTCTTAAAAACCTCTCTTTATTCTCTTAAAGTTCTACTATGGTTTTAATCGGAGCAATTCTCAATTTTAAAGATGCTGATGAAATCTGGACTTCATGTTATAAATGTGGCAAAAAACTCACCTCTCATTTTCTGAAATCTAATTATAGCCCCTCTTAGGTCCATTGACGGGTTCTCTGAGGAATAAAAGCCAGAGAGATTGTACATGTTAAACTTGCATTCTTTTTACAATTGTAAAATACAACAGTAATGTTTTTATTTATTACAATAGGGGAAAAGCCCTTTTCATGAAAAAACTAAAATTATCTACAAAGTTTTCCAAGAAATAGAGTTGTCCACATTCCTTTTACTCGCACATTTCTTTTGTTTGTTTTTTGTTATTACGCCCCAAGAGTATATGTTCCCAAAATAAGACTCAAGTGGCAACACCATGGTAAAAGTTGGTCCCCCCCACACAATTATTTACAATACAATTAAATTGCTCCTTAATTATGATATATTGTTAATGGTTGCAGCCCATGTAGCAACTACAATGCAGTTTGATAATAAGCAGTTTGGAAAGGTAATCAGAAAAAAGATAAACTGTGCAAACGGTGTGGAAAATTTGCTCCCTGCACAATACTTGCAAATCTCAGAGCTGCCAGACAACCTCTGTTGGGTCCTTGAATATTGTCCTTAACTTTCAACTGCTCAGCTATGTGCTTAGATTAGATTCTACCCCACTTGTAAGTCATTTTGTATAAAAGAGTCTGTCAATTAAATAAATGCAAAAGAATTTGTGTCCATGCAACATGTAGCCTATTTATGTTCCACTATTTTCAATTACTTCTCCTAAGGCCTTCCCAATGACAATTATAATACAAATCTAAATGTCAGGTCTGAATTAATCACATCATTCAGACAAAAACTTTACAAAACGTATTATTGTTTCATTCATAATGTAAGCAGGTCGAAAGTTTGAAGGGAAACCCATCTTAGTCAAGAAGGAAAAGTCAGACGAAGACCAAAGAGCAAATGAGTGAGGTTGGACACGGGCACAAAACGAGGATGAACACATGACTTACAACAGACAGCCTACTTCATTTACAGCTTCGCAGGAGAATGACAACCCGATTTCCATTTAGCGAGTGAGCCATGCCGCTCTCCTCACAAATCATCAAGGCTGCAGTACCATTTATAGAAAGTGTTTAGAGTTATGCTTGGTGGAGAAATAACGCTAAACTGTAAACAACTCACGATTTCTGTAGACAAGCAGCTCGGCGCAGTAATCAGCCATGAACCGACGGAGGTTTTCCGGTCGTTCAGTCACAATCGCCCGGGTCATGGATTTAAGTAAAGTTTTAAGGCCATACGGCAGTAGAACCGTTGGCGGGGGCCGAAGCCTTTTGGCTTTTTCAGCCATCGTTGTCGACGGCAAAGAGACAAAAATCAATCAACCGCCTGTCAGCTTTCAACTAACCAAATGATCAAATAAGACAGATCAAAGGCTTTAAGCGAACACATGTGACGTCATAGTAGGTACAACAAGCATAAGAACAGCCCCCCTTCTGGAGACTCTCGCCACGCCCCCTTCCTAATTGACTGTGAGTGTGTGAAAGACGGAGAGGAAGGGAGGGACGGAGATTCTTGTAATGAATGAGCTGATAACTTTATGGTAATTTATGGATTTTGTCAAGAGTGATCAGTCCTATAATGTTAGAGGCCTTGCAGCATGATGATATTTCCTTTATCTATGCCTATAATAATTGTCATCTGGTTTCATAAATCATTCATATAGACCCAAAATGCACTTTTTCGTTAATACAAAGATGAGTTCGTAAGTAAATGTAAGTTTTCTAACGACACCAAAAGGTATAATTAATGTTATCTGCTCCAAATGTCAACAGTTACAGTATACCTTCTTCTTTTTTTAAATGGTAGTTTCTCTTTATGTCTGGTTGTTTGTTCCTTCAGTAAAGCGACCTTGAGTTTGAGAAAAGAGGTTAAATGTAGGCTATTATTATTATGATTATTATGAGCCAGAAGAGAAAAAACTTCGATTAATAATAATTCAACTTGCATTTCGTGAGGTTCTATTTATTTATCGTTCAGCGCCTATGCAACGCTTTATTAGCTGTCCTGCAACACTGTTTAGCAATAAAATGCGTCCCACAGTATGGATGAATGTCATACTATCGTAATTAATTATTGAAATTATTTAAAATATAATTAGATATATAAATAATTAAATATATTGTATAATGTGACAACTAGCCTAATTAAATAATAACATTAAACGTAAGCATAAATAATACATTATTTATGCTATGAATATTGATTATAAATAATACTATTTATTCTATGAATTGTGAAAAATATATATATTTATTTGTTCATTCATTCATTCATTCATTCATATTAATGCAATAGCCCTAAACACGAAGTAAAAACGTACAATTAACTCGTCTAAACATCACTTTACAGCAAACTGGGATTTTATCGCAGTAGACCGACAGGACGGCAGGAAGCGGCCGGTCACATTCGCTCACGCGTTTTTTCACCTGTTTTTGATTTCCCCGTTCGCCGTAGCTGTGCTTTTAGCCGTTAATGCTTAACTATTATTGTTTACACTTTGGTACCATTGATAGCGTTTACATTTCACATTATTACACTTCAGCACACATGGCAGCGACAGTTTCACAATTTGTACATAAAAACGAATTGGGGTAAATTATAGCAAATGTCATATTGGAATGTCCACTTCCCTGCTTGAACTGGACAGTTCAACTCAAATCTAGTACAAAGTAAAGCACCACACCAGTGCTTTTTCAATGCAGGTATCTGATATTATAATATCTGTAAATACGAATTGACTGACAATAGATAATCGAAAAGGTAAAATAAATTATTAATTGCTGTAGTAGCTTGCCAAAACTCAATGGCATTGTTCATCAGCACAGGTTTATTGTGGATTCATTGAAATTATTTGTAGCCCTTTTTCAAGAATTGACCAGGGCCAAGTATTAAATTGAATTAATAAAATGACATTATTTAACTATTTCAGTTTTAGCAGCACACACAGCCCTGCTAAAAAATACCACTCTATATTATTTATCCTAAATTATATTAAATCATATAGTTTTACATAGATTTATTTAAAACTGCCCCAACCCCATGCAAAAAATAAATAAAAGCTCTTGAAAAACAACCACAGTGCAATGAGAAACTTTAATGAATGGAGAAGCAACCTAATCTTATGACAGCTATGCCGAATTTTGACGTGGGCCGCTAATGCATTGTGATTTGTCTTTAAAAAAATAGGTAAATCAAAACCATGTGGTTTGTCACACACTAATGGGTGATTCGATAGGTACATCAGCACCTATTATATGGCATAAAGACACAGCAGCAGTAATTTCACAATGGAAGACCCGGGTTTAAGAATGACAAGTAAATATCATCACTGCAATTTTAATCATGCAATTTTCTTTATATTTTACATGAAAGAAATTGTGGGTGTCTGCTTATCATTGTTTACACTCCACAATATAAAATGGCCTGCCGGTCACGAGAGGTAGTATGTAAGTGGACTGCTATAGCTAACTTGGTTTAAAAAAAAGAAGAAGGTGGTTTTAGTGGTGGAGTGAGGTATATCACTGGTCCATTAGCACCTCTGCTGGACAAATATAGGATGTCAACATGCAGGGCTTTGCCAGTTTCAGCGTTCCATGCAACATTTTGTGAGACCAGCAGTGGCTTAACTGCCGGCAGTGCAGGGGGGCAATCGCACTGGGGCGTGAGAGAGGGTGGAGTGGCATGCCTTGAGAGCATCAACTTGGCTGAGACATAACAATAGCAAGTAAATTACTCTGTATAATGTGTTTTGCAGAAGGTGAGGCAGGACGCAAGTGCGTAAGCTCAGTGGGTTTATTAAAAGGGTTAATCCATAAATCGTAGTCAGTATCCAAAGCGTAGGACAAAGAACAGGCATAATCATAACTGAGGTAACAGGCAGAGGTCAAAACCGGGAGAGATAGATAACTAGAACAAAGGAACACTGGAAACTATGGCTTGAAAGGAGAGGGGAAGAAAGAGGGAGCGAAAGGAAGAAAGAGGGAGCGAGGGGAAGAAAGAGGGGACACCCAAAAACAAAACAAAAAACAAGACTTTGCAACTAACGTAGACACAGAGGGTATAAATAGACAAACTAATCTAGGGACTAAACGAGACACAGGTGAAACAATCAGGGAAATTAACCAATGACGGGACAGGGGGCGTGAACTAGACCAGAACGAAAACAAAAGCACATGTCATGACAGAAGCACAATACATAGATCATGGAAGTAGCGCTGAGAGAGGGAGTTCGTATCGGGTAGTTTGTGAGAAGCTCTTCGATGAACAAATGGGAACATTGCACTTATATCGTTCTACAGCTACAACGCTGATAGAACCCAACAGAAATCAAACCCGATCCCAGTGTTAGGGCTAATAATCACACTGAGGGTAAGTGCAATTCTGGATGGTTACTAGTGTTTGTCCTTGCATTGGGGAGAAGGTGTCTGCTGGAAAATGAGAAATCCTGTTGATTTAACTTGGGGATGATGATGAATATGAAATATTGTCATTATTACAGCAAATGTCTTTTACACATTGTATCTGACTGCAACTGGTAAACATACCTCCATCTCAACAGAGATCTAATTGCAAGGTACAGGATGGAGGTACTGATTAGGGGACGTCTCCCGGTTTTAGCTCATCAGCTAATCTATTGAGAGCATTATCTCTGTGAACAGGGAGCTTCAACATGTCATCATCTTCTTCTGGAACGCAACTTAGAAGTTTCAAAAGTCCAGCGAAAGGGTTTTTAGCCTTTTCACGATTCACTTTTTGTCTCTGGTCTGTTAGTTGTCTCTCTTTGGTCCCCTTTTACACAAGTGCTTTTTACAGATTTACTTGAAGCACCTCCCAGTCTTGAGCCTCTGCTTTAAGGAGTTTGTGTTGTAGGATTTTTATACAACAAAGAAAAGCTGAGTTCTCTGTCACAACACAATATCTATGGTATATGAGATTAGCTGTTGCAAATGTCATTTATTATAAAATACAAACTATATATATGGTAAGTCTCAACATTTAAAACAAATATGAATACGTTGATAAACTCATTGAAGCTACTAAATTAAGGGAACTTAACTGATGTTCCAGACACCCTTTACCTTCATAAAGCTGGCTAGGTAGTTGGCTAACAGAAAAAAATAAAATAAATTAAAATAAATTAAAATGTACAAAAGACACGTGTGTTTATTTGAGATTGGTTTGGTAATTCTGATCTAAAATTTCAGCACATTTAACCCGACAAAGTTACATCCATATCTGCCTATATCTTAAGCAAGTTATGAGACTAAGAGCTTTATCCAAAACCGCATACTACCGAACTAAATAGTGTGGTAGCTGTGATATGATGTATGATATAATACCTATGTTTGCGGAAGATATTGTTTTGACATACTATTTAGTACGGTAGAATGCGATTTGGAACGCAGCCTAAGCTTTACAAAAAGTGAAAGTTACGACACAATTAAGAACGTCGAGAATGTGAACACTCCAGCTACTTTAAATAGAATAATCTGTATTT
Organism: Olivaichthys viedmensis; assembly: GCA_028565825.1. Taxonomy (NCBI): domain Eukaryota; kingdom Metazoa; phylum Chordata; class Actinopteri; order Siluriformes; family Diplomystidae; genus Olivaichthys; species Olivaichthys viedmensis. Next base: position 10,699,460 of record JAOUQW010000004.1, read on the forward strand.
GAATGTTTACCATCACTGTAGCTGTGCATGATTTTCATCGCATATTGTTAGTGCAGTAGCCTCCTTATGAAATTGTTGATATGGATAATTATGATGCTGATCATTGCTGATCACTTCCCTTTGTTTATAGTGTGTTAATGATTGACTAATCCTGACATTTTATTACTGAAAAGGACATTTTCATATACAAGAATTGTATATCTCCTCTGCACATGTAATGTACAGGCCTGTTGTTGCAGTCTTTGTCTTTGCAACAGTGTGCATTTTGACTTGCAAGCGCAGTGAAATTATTTATTCGGGTAGCAAAAGCCCTGACAGCAATTAGGTGTTGGAACAAACTGACAGCAGGAGAGCTTGATATTGTTCTTAATTATTTATTTGTTTGTTTTTACAGTTTGTCCAGTTCCAGGAAGAAAAATAAAACACCACAGACAGGAAATACAGTTCCTGTAATACTTAGTTATTTTTGATGTGAATCATTAGCCCCTGAGGCTCTTGAGGTCTTCCTACAGGGCTACATAAACAAAGCCCCCAAAATCTGATTCCTCTACTGCATTTATAGTCCAGAGCTTCTATTGCTGGGTTTTTGACATCTGTTCCTGTTTTACTGACTGACACAGTTTTGAAAAAACACAAGTCCCAAAATACACATTTACGAGAGCTTTTATATAAATATGTTGTAAATATAGAAGACTGTGGGATATGGTGCTGGAGTTGTATGTGGAATGTAAAAGAGAGAAAAGACTTCCACGCTGGATTTGACCAATTAATAACAGCAGCAACATTTCAACCTTTTTGCTGTATGGTTGTACCAAGCACCTGGTTAATCCATTTTTTTGGATGTGCATATAGGCTACTTTTTTTTTAGTATGTGGAATATAAGCCTATGGCGCGATAGCTGGCTTTGTTCTGAACCCTACATGCAGTATAGTACAGGCTTTCAGATTATGGGAGAAACTTATAGATGCACAGATAAAAATTTGATGACCATGGTGCATAAAGGTATTAATAACACGTTTTTAATTCAGGGTGACTGGGGACAACTGGCAGAAATGCCACGCGCACACACTATCTCAGTGACGATAGGGTAAATAATGTTAGTTATGATTCCACATACATGATTCACATAATAACGCTGATAACAGTAAAGCACACAAATAATCAATACAGGTGAGAGATGCTGACTTATTTTGCACACAATTCAAATATTCAACATGTACATATTTGCCCTATTTGGATTTCAGGACTGTGGAAAAGGAAGGAAACAAATCACACTTGCTTCATCCACCATACTTCAAAGTGCAAATGATGGTGAATGAAACTGAACCCTGCTTCAAGTGTGTGTTTGATTTTAAGAAGCACTTGTCATTAGCATGGTAAAGAAAGCAAAGTCCAGCCTAAAAATGAAGCACTCTCAAAACAAAAATGTGGCTAAATTGGGGTATTAAGGTACAAACACTTGTCACAGGGATGGTACGTTTATTGTATCTTTAGTTAAAGGAAGATAATTGTTAAGGAACATCATTAATGATACATAATTGGACCTTAAGAACAACTGGTGTACCTTTTGAGGGCACATTTACATTTGCACTTTGGGGAACCAAAATATACCTGTACAGTAGCTTTTTCTCTGACGGTGAAATAAAAGCAGATATTTTTTGTTTTTTTGCGACAGAGAGAATGAAAGTGAGGTGAGAGAGAAATAGCAAAGATGTATCTAAACATAGCAGATGTAGAACCCTTGCCTAAAGATAATCCTTCCTGTAGAGTTTAGATCTAATCCTTATCTAGCACTCTACATTCTGCTGATGAATGTCTTCAGAAAAGAAACTTAATTAGCTGGATGAGATACTAACTAAACTTTACAGGATGGTACAAAGGTATGCAGACGTTTGTCTGACAAAATCTCCCTTCTAACACATTTAACCCCCATCTTAATATCTGCTGTTTTTCAATGTATGTAGCATATGCATTATTACTCATCTCATGCAATTGGGGTGATGAACTGATAAATAATCTGTTTTCGATACTAAAAACAGGCTGATTATACTTTACCTAAGGCTTTTAGAGAATGTCATTTAACAAACAAAATTAGATCACCTTAATGAGACCTTAAAGGAGATTAAGATTCAGAAATGTTAAAGAAACGTGTAGATCGCTAGAGCAGGGGTTCTCAAACCTTTTGCAGCCAGGGACCCCTTCCAGTGTTTGTAAAAAAACTATTACGAACCCCTTTATGATGGCAGCACAGATTTGTTTTACGAGTTAAACCAACTATTCAAATAATAGTAATAGATTAGGTAAATGTGTACTATAATATTTATTTACTGGAGCCATTAGAATGTTTTATTCCTGATCTTTTCACACACAAAACCAAAACCAGTTAAACGGCATTAAACGTTTTTAAATGTTTTGTATAACACCACTTGTCCTAGTTTTACTAAAATTGCAATTAGATTCAAGCTGACATTATTTATACTTGTTTTTGAGAGCTTTAGATTAAACTTTTTTTTATTTTTTAAAAATTTTTTTAAGTGACCAGCCAATTAGGCTGATGACTAAATGACTAACAACTATAACAACAATAAGATCTTTGATAATAGTTTTACCCACTTTACCATCATTAAAAAAAGGAACAAATTATTGACCCCCTGGCTGTATGCAGCTTGAGAACAACGGCTCTAGAGGAGGGTTAGTGCCCACTGTAGTAGAGATTTAGATAAAAGCACATCTTGCCACTACTAATGATATAACAATGAAAGACTTGGAGATAATTATTTCAAACAATGGTCACCACATGCTATGAACTATCTGAAATAGCCAGAACCAATACCAGTGAACCAGTGGGAGGTAATTGTGTATCAGTATCAGTATAATACATATTAGCTGTAGTCTGGTCTTATAATATTGAGCATTATGTTAAAGGATTAAATAGCAGTCAGATTCAGTGATAGCGCTCTTTTCATGCACATAATCGTTCAAATATGGTCAATATTCTGAATAAAGTCATATTTTTATTATGCAGCCTATTATATGTCTTAAGATCAAGATGAACATCTGATATTCCTGTTTACTTGCAAAGACAACCTGCCTGGTTAAATGACACTACCCATGTGGGACAGTATCATCCCTGAATAGCCACTTTTTCTCACAGATGTTCTGGGGTCATATTCTCCCTCCTCTGCATTGGCAGTGGCAAACTGATTCAACTCGCATATGTACAACGTGACAATTAGGACAACAGATTTAACAACTGGCTAGATTTGCTGTAATATGACATTTTTTTACACCTTAAACTTGTGGCCTTCGGAGATTGGTAGGATTACAGATTTTAGGTGTCCCAAAGTCTGAGACCATGAGACAGCATGTGGCTTACATGCAATGCAGACAACACCTGCAACACGTATTGCTCAACGCATTTGACACCTGGAGTGATGCACTGAAAAGAAACTTTGTTTAGTGAAAAGTGTCGCTTGGATCTGCCGAGTTGGCGATAGCTCTTATCAGGAGAAGCAGGATAAAATTTGTCTATGCAAATGATGCTCATCAGAAATGCTTTAAAGTACCCCTGAACTCAAAAACGTGATTTGTAAATGATCTTCTTGTAAATGGTTAAATGTGTTAACACAGCGCTAAATTCAAATTTTCCTATTTACAACTGACACTTTCTCAGTACCCCTGTAGAAAACCGATTTGTTCAGTGTTACGTTACGTAGTAGCTCAGTTTGTGATGTCACAAAAAACGGCTCAATGTCTTTAAACCTGTAACATATGACATGCCGATTTTCAGAGGATAACGTGATGACCAGAAATATGTTTAAGCCGCAGAACCAGCATGCTAAGCTGGCCAGCTAGGTAACTTGGCTAATGTTAGTGATGAACAAAACTGTGGTTGTTATGGTATATTTTGATAGGTTTGTCTGCTGTTATAAATAAATTGATGAGGATATGACAATGCAAATCGAGTCTCAGATACTGAAATCCCACTCATGTTGACCTGTGACAAATGTGAGTTAGTTTACTAGCAGTTACTTAGCTGGCAAGCTATTTGGGTTAGCAAAAGGACATGGGGAAGTTTCCAAATTGCACATTCATGTACATTTATCAATCCTGGCATTTTTCATGAGAGTAAAGGTGAAGTATTTTTTTTAAGCCATTTTTAGTAGCTACTTGGGCGTTAAAAAACATATTCAAAAATTTATTATTCCACATAGATTATTTCTAAATACATTATATGGGGTACTTTAAACCATATGCAGATAGTTTTTCAAAAATGGCATTTCTAAAATGCACTTTTGTGCTGTTTTATCGCATTTCTGAATCATTACTTATTATTAAACCATCTGAAGTGTGGTACTCCTGCTGCAGTATTTACATGCTATATTTTATTACTCACAAAATGAGGGTAAAATTCTACTTCGTTCAGTTGTAATATGCATATTAGAGTAAAATTCATAACTTGGGATGTATGATAGAGGCCTTAGTCAGAATACTGCCATCTTCTGACCAATAGTGGCCAGTAATAGTGTTAGGTAGTGGTATGTAGGTAGTGTTAATTAAGTGTTAAGCAATTCTCATGACAGTCATTCTTAAATATAAATGTTTAAGTACACGGAGAAAGCCACCAAATCCACGATATTATCTGACCCTTTCCAGCCAGCACTTTCTGTGTGTAATACTGAACATATATTAATTTCAGTGTGCGACTGAAAGCCAGAAAAGCCATGGAAACATTCATGTGTGTAATGGTTTAGCTACCTCACCTTTAACTGAACTTATACTTATTTAAGCCTAGTCTACTACGTAAAAACAAGAAATTCTGACCTAGCAATTTTTTATGTAAGCCACCTTGAACATAAGTCATGAGAAAAGAAACACTACTGGTGATTAGTGATCCTTTCGATTAGAAAGTAAATCTTCATCATTGTGGTTTTCAAAAAAAGGAAAATAAAAATAAAATAAAAAACCCTGTCATTTACAATGGCCTGCATTTTAAAAGGTGCCAAACTGTACTGGTCCCTGTAAAATGCACTTCCTGGGTTGGTTGGGGTCACAGTGGGACCACTTCCTTCACAGAGGCCAGGGCCGCGTGGATTCGCACGTGCAGTCTGTTCTCAAAGTCATATCCTGCATAGTTCTCCTGCAAACACACGCACGCTCACAACTTAAACTCTATACACTTTACAGTGAACATCTAGAAAATACAGCCATCTATATACAAAAATGACTTGACAATAACTTGCCGTATTGTGTTTACATAAACCTATATGGCTTTTTTAAGATACAGTACTGTGCAAAAGTTAGAGAGCACCCTTTTGTTTATTCAGTTTTCAATCAAATGGCCATTCAATACTTATTGTTAATTATTTGGTGATAAACAATAATGATGGAGAAATGTATTTAACAGAAAATCACACAAAAGTCTTCAACACTAAGTGCAGTGTTGAACGTTTGTAATATTGAACTTTTGTTTCACCCTGCCGCTACTGATTTGATGAAATTGGATGAATGGAATATTCATCCAATTTCATCAAATCAGTACGTTACAGTGGAGTTCATTTGCATAAATAAGTGATAAAACTATATACTTAGTGTTGGAGGCTTCTGTGTTAATTGTATATTAAATTAATATTTACAGGATTATTGTCTGACACCAAAAAGGTAAGCCTAGTAATGATAATAATGTTACACATGCTAATAATGTGTTACTGCATGGCTGTTTGACTGAAAATGGAATGAATGTACTGTACATTTTCCCATCATTATTGTCTACCATCAACTAATTAACAATTGTCACGCAACTGTGCAGGTGTAGGAAGCAAGTGCGGACTAAGGTGATCTAACCGAGGCGTCAAACAAAAAGGGCAAGGCGAAAACTCGATGTGAGGGAGTCATTGTTTGCACCCGTGTGTAGTTTGTTCACATCCGTCCTTTGCAATTAGTCTCATTACGTCCTGTTTGTCTGTGTATGTACACCTCCTGTGTTTCTAGTGTTTCTTTGACACGTCTAGTGTGTCTAGCTATAACTCTGAGCCCTGTTACCTTCCATTGTTTCCTTGTTTCTCTTAGTGTAGTTGTAGTGACTGAAATTTCCTTTTTGATTTTGAGAATCGATTTGTCGGTGTTAATGTCTGCCTGTGCCTTGACCTCTGCCTTTGACAATGAATTGGAAACCCTGGAAAGGTGCTTACATCCAACCTCCTCTGGCTGCACAGTTAGTATGTGTATGCTGTAAAACACTACGCCAAGCGTAAGTATACACATTTTCTTACCTTTGCCTGAAGCAACAATGATCTTCCTTTACTCAAAGTCTACAAGCAAACAAAAAATGTGAATTATTTACTGTAGATTATTAACACATTTGTCCTTTGATATTTGTAGCAGGGTTCAATTAATCTCCTGAATATAACGTTTAAACTTTAAATGGCATGGAATATATTAATATATTATCAAGGCAGATTAAATAAGTAGTTACATGGTAGCAATGGATCATATAATGATCCATTTATATACGCTTTACTCAAATGTAATTCTTACTCTCCTCCTTTTGGTTTTTAGCACTCATTGAATTTCCATCCTCTAATTTACTACACTGTATACTGTATGTTCTTATATGCAAATTCAGGTCAGAAATTACACATTGCAGTTTTTAATATTTAATGACATCACACTACAGGCTCCTGCTACAATCACAAAAAGTCCATAAGAGCCTTATAAAAATGCCTCAATTGTATTTGCTACTTTTCCTCAGGTTTATAAGCTTACCTCAGGTTTAGCCAGTAAAACACAGCCTAGTTCGTAGTAGGCGTATGGCTGCACATAAGAGTTGTTCAGCCGGCCTAGCTCATCCCTGGCTGCCATCTGGTACGACTATATGGTTGAGAGATAATATAAACATAGAGAACATTAATGAGACTGAAAATAGCAGCCACAAGGTCATGTGTTCTGAAGCTTTGATACTCAACATTACCAAACCAATGGAGATCAACCTCATTGCAGAGTTTAATTCCAATCTTACACACCTGCTCTAGCTAATCGAGGTCTTCAGGACCATCTGAATAACAGCTGTGTGAGACTGAAAGTTTTACAGAGAGAGAAAAAACAGCGTTGGGCACAATTACTCTAGAATGTAGATTACTGGGAGTCGAACAAACCTGGAGTGCATCTTTAATGTTTCCGAGACATTTCTGAATAGCACCGAGAAGCAGGTGTTTTAAGCCCTGGCACGCTGGGTCATCTAGACTCTGCAGCACTGAGAAAAGAAAGAAGCTGAGAGGTTAATGCCAGAGTAAACAGCAAAGCCAGGCAAACCAAAGCAAGACAAATGCACGAGCAACATCAGACAACATCTCATCTTCCTTCCTTAGTTCTGTTTGTAATAACACTTTTAAGGATCTATGAGCGCTGGGCTGCATTCCAACACTGTTTTTAACACGCCCTTGTCGACATCCCTTTGCTATTTCTCCATAGGGGAATCCCTGTTGCTATTTTAAGGGTCATTCCAATACTTCATTAGCTCAAGTAACGTTTGTTAGATGACCCTTGGAGGGCTGGGGGATAGAGGCAACAAACCTGTAGATTTAAGGAGCAGAATTTGCCCAGAAGGCATTGTGATCTGATGACATTTCCTTTTTAAAATAACAAAAATGGCAAGAACAATAAAATGCTTAAATTAAAATATAACATTTGATTTGCTACGTTCATATTGGGTTTTATGTAGCCAACTACTCCATTAATATATGACAGCTGATGTAATCTCATTACATTATTCTAGCTAGTTTGCAAGCTACCAACTTATCATTTTAACTAGTTAGCAAAGCTGATGATTATCAAGCTAGCTGGTTAGAAAGCCGATATGACTCTACATAGCCCAAAGGATGTCGAGTCATATCGCCAAGGGAATTGCTTCAACTACTTTTGTGCTTGCTGCCCAAGGGCAAGTGCATACTGACTGAAAAATACGCTGCCGACTAAACACTCCTCCCCTCACACTTATCTAACATAGGCGATAACGTCTAAAAGTCATGAGGGGAAGTTGACCAGGGCATGTTAAAAGGCTCTGGCACGCAGGGCTGGTTTGGATAAACTGCCTCCTGTCCATGCCATTAGGACAAAAAATATTCTAAATAATTCTAGATCACTGGTGTTTTACCATTTTTCCAACCTGCGTTTCCACCAGTTTAAGAGCCGAAGCATTATTCAATCAGGTGTGGAAGTTTCCTAATGCATGGCATAAAATATGTATTTTAGTTGTTTTTTTTCTCATCAACAATCTTCAAAACTCTCTGCACTGCTCAAGTCTTTTTTTAAATGGCAGTAATTGAATAAATTTGAATATTTAATGTAATGTCTATTAACCCAGCTGATACACACATTATAGGGCACGGATATCATAGTCAAGACCAGCAATTACATATTAGTTTAGCAAAATTGGTATAAAGTAAAACTAGGCTTGCATATATATTTACTCAGAAAACAAGACAACTATGATGTCAGTTTGCTGTCTACTTTCAATGTTTTTCTTTACCTGCTTACTTCCAAATCAGCTGACAGTGTGTTAGTTGGTAACAGTAGGGGCCTACCATGTGTTTGTTGTGTGTCATTTCAGTTTGAAAATACTATTATGCACTATTATTTAAACCTTTATTCTCACACACACCCACGTTTTTTGATCTTTCAATCTTCCTGTTAGCTAACACTCCTTCCCCTTTATACTTTATAACGGCACATGAATATAAACATTTTTCACACATTTCGCGATGCGACAGAATGAAAGGCAGAGTCACGCAAAAAGATAGAGAACATAACTGTCATGTGCGTGGCTGTGCGCATGACCTAGCGGCCGTTTGCCATGGCGATGACCACCGTGTGTGTGTATGTCTGTAATCCCTGACACGTGAGTTATGTTAAATGTTACCAGCTGTTCCTCGTCTGTCTCCCCTTGATTTCTATGTGTTTAAATACCCGCCTGTTTCCGTCCTGTGTTGTGTTCAGTTTTGTGTTTAGCACGCCTGTCACGGTGGGTCCTGGCAATTCATGTATTCAGTCCGGTGTGAGAAGTATGTTTAATAAATGTTTACGAAAAGCTTTGCGCATGTGTCAAGTCTCCGTCGCACCCCATGACAATGACTCTTTATGGCTCTATTCCTATTGGTTTGTTGCCACAACGAACAGCGCAACATCACTCAGCAACTCACGGTCACTCTGTCTCTATTTCAGTGACTTTCCATTGGTCGGTCGTTAATCATGTGTGATGAAGTGCTAACGACAAAAAATATCGTCAAAATGTATTCATACTGATAAAGAAAAGTACTGACTCTTCAGTGACTCTTCCCTCAACTATCTAGCCTACTGCAGGTGAGATCAATAGATTAGATCATCGACATTTCAGCGACGTGTAGCATTGGTTATGAGAACTTATTAATGTCAATATCCACAAAATAGCAGGTAAACATCAGAATTATAATAAGCATATTATTCTAAACAATAAGTTAAGCAAAGACACTCATTTACATTTAGAAGCAAGAGAAAAAATTTGCAAAAAATGTTGGAGTTGCCCGCCATGTTGTGATTGGTTTGTGGAGCTGCCCACTGTGTTGTGTGTGTGGTCTTTTGTGATCAATAAAACAGAACAGGTTGGGATAATTTACAGCACGATGTTGGAATTGTTTCACTCGCTCGCTGCAGGTGTGGAATAGGTGTTACATGTGTGTTTCAGCTGGGGAAATATTTTAGTTTTATTTATTCTGTGTAATGTATAAGAACCCCTCAACCTTTTGTCTTTACTTTCTTTGGGGGGTCAAGGTATTAGTTAGGAGGCTCAGACCCCTCCAATCCCCCCGTAATTCGCTCCCTGGTAGTTCACAGTGTTTAAAAACTGTCTTTATGAAACGAGTATAATCTGACTGTGTTTTACATTGAGCTTGTGTGTTCTGTTTTACAACACAAAAAAAGCCCTTTTATCCAAAGCAATTTACAATTGAGACATTTAACCAGTTGAGGGCCTTACTGAAGGACCCCAACCATAGCAGCTTAGTGGTGCTGAGATTTGAACTCACAACCTTCAGATAGTAGCCTAAAGCCTTAACCACTGAGCCACCACTGCTCCAGTGGTTTAAATACCACCGGCTACATAACTAAAAAGGTGTTTTATGTTTAGTAATATTTTTGTCTTTTTATAAATGGGTTAATGATGCACAGTTGTGTCGGACTCTGAAGTCGTGAAAAAAAAATTTCATTGAAAATTAAAAAATAATTTAAGCAACATATATAAAAATAATGATTTTTAATTTGTGTCTGTGTAAAATATTTTCTGTTAGACTTTTTTTAGACTTTATTTAAAAAATGTTTAAAATGGTATAAAAGTTATTTATTTCATGTCTGAAGTTTTTCAGTCATCCAGGAAATGTTGAATGTCTCATAGTGTAAGACCCAGAGTCACACAAACGCAGGGTAGGATTCAAGTGCAGAGTTTTATTCAGAAACGTAATGCAATCTCGGTAGTCAACAAAACAAGCCAGGGATCGAGAAAGCCAGGTAGTCAAATAGTTAGCAAACAAAAGGGATAGACAAAACTCATAAACAGGCAAATGGTACGATACACAGGAAATTCACATGATGAACGCTCAGAAATGTCATCTGCAAGAGAGGAAAGACTTCACAAAGAGTCCAGGTGATTGTGTGCTATTTGTACCAGATGTTGATGTGAAATGTGAAACAGGTGAGTGAACCAGAAGTGCTAGTATTTGAGTGATGGTACCCTCTGCCGGTGTGGGGGTAGCTACTCTGTCCAGGGTAGTCCCTTGCCTTTGGTTATTGTGAGGCGTGTGAGAGGTGCCGCCACGGAATTGAATCTCCGGATAAACCGATGATAAAAGTTGGCGAACCCCAGGAAACGTTGTAACTCCTTCAATGTAGTAGGTTGGGGCCAGTCGAGCATGGCATTTACCTTGTCGTTACTCATCTTGACCCCTTGCTCGGACAGGACGCATGGACTTCAGACTGATGGAACTCCCATTTCTCGGCCATGACAGAGTTGGTGTGCCCACAAGCATTGGGGGGCCGTGCATACCAGTCGAACATGTTAGTCCATGGACATTGAATACACCAAGATATCGTCGATGTAAGCGACTACTCCCTTTCCCCAAGAGGTCTTGTAGCACTTCATTGACTAAGGCCTGGAAAACTGAGGCATATGGCATCACGAGATATTCGTAGTGCCCCCTGGTGGTGATGAAAGTGGTTTTCCACTCATCGCCCTCTCGGATTCGAATTAGATTGTATGCGCTCCTTAAATCCAATTTCGTGAAAATCCGAGCCGTTGGAGATGTTCGATGGTCACAGGGATTAGTGGTAATGGGTATTGGTACTTCAGTTATTTCATTCAGCCCTTGAAAGTCGATACAGGGCCGAAGCCCTCCACCCTTCTTGACGAAGAAAAATCCCGCTGCAGCTGAGGGCGTAGAGGGGCGGATATAACCATGTAAGAGAGCTTCTTCGATATATTCCTCCATGGCCTTTTGTTTTGGTCCAGACAAAGGATACACTCGACTGCGTGGGGGCGTGGAACCTTGGAGGATTTCCACGGCACAGTCCCATGAACGATGTGGGGGTAACTGGGTGGCTCCCTGTTTATTGAACACCTTGGCAAAGTCCTGGTATTGGGTAGGAATGTTCTCCTCGAGGGAAGATTCTGGGCTTTCAACTTGTGTAGCACGACATGGGAGAGTGAGACAATGGGTGTGGCAGTCATGATTCCACTGTACCAGTTCACCTTTCCTCCAGAAGATGACTGGATCATGTTTAGCTAACCAGGGGTAGCCAAAGACAATGTTTTCTGGAGAGGTGATGACAAAGTGATCTCCTCATGGCATGCTCCAATGCACATGGTGAGTGCACGGTTTGGCATAAAACGCTCCCTTGTCCAATGGATGATTATCCAGGGCTCGGACTTGTAGTGGTGGGGGAATGGGTTCGGTGGGAATCTGGAGCTCCTCGATGATTTAGTGGCTGATGAAGTTGCTGGCAGCTCCAGAGTCAATCAGTACTGTAACGCAGAAAACCATATCAGCCCAAGCTATCATTACTGACAACATTAAGGATGTTTAAGGAATTTTCTATCGGAGAGCAGAGAGTAGTACTCACCATTAGTGCCCGAGCAGGACTGGGGCGTTGAGGACAGGTGAGACGCGAATGGCCGGGTTGACCACAGTACATGCATAGGTGGAACTGAATGCATTTGTCGCTCCTCTGGAATTAACCAGGAGTGGCCCAACTGAATAGGCTCTGCGGCAGGAGGGTTCACACTAAAGTTGGTGGGAGCGGGCCTCAATCCCGGACCTAGCCTCCATCGTTTGTCCCAGAGCAGGTTATCAAGTGAGATGTAGAGCTGGATGTACGGCATGCCATTTCTGTTTGTAGTTCAGCGAGGAGCCCTCGACGGTACATGGTGAGTAGAGCTGGTTCACTCCACCCACTACCGGCCGCAATGGTATGAAACTATGGCGTATTCAGACGCAGGACGTGCAGCCTGACTGATTTCGCATAGTAATCTCTCCCGGTCACTGAATGATCAAACACCACATTTGAACTGCGACAGGAACTGGCTCTCTGAAGTTAAAATGCTGCCCTCCTGTGCCCATAGAGCCGTGGCCCACTCTTTAGCCTTCCCGGTAAGGAGGGACATCACAAAGTGAATCTAATCTGTCTCAACTCCGAACTGTGGTGCTGGATGTACAGCGAACATTGCATCAGAAAGCCCTGACATTGGTTAGCGGTGCCATCGTAATGTTCCGGTACAGCTACAAACGTAGCGGCTGAAGCACGATTAGCATCCCTAGTGGCGGTAGCAGAGGGTAGCAGAGGGTACCTGGTAAGGTGTTCTTGGTGGCGCTGCAGCTTGAGCCATATATGTACCAGCTGGAACAATTCCTCTAAACACTGTTCCTGATGAGCCTTTCTGGAATCGAACTCCGCTGAATCCATTTTGCTGCAAAATCTTCTGTAAGACCCAGAGTCACACAAACGCAGGGTTTTTATTAAGAAACGTAATCAAATCTCGGTAGTCAACATAACAAGCCAGGGGTCGAAAAAACCAGGTAGTCAAACAGTAGTCAAACAAATCAAAAGGGATAGACAAAACTTCTAAATGGGTAAACAGTCAAATGGAACGATAGACAGGAAATCCACACGATGAAAAACCGCTCAGAAATGTAATCTGCAATAGAGGCAAGACTTTGCAAAAAGTCCAGGTGCTTGTGTGCTATTTATACTGGATGTTGATGTGAAATGTGAAACAGGTGAGTGAACCGGAAGTGCTAGTATTCAGGTGATGGTGTCCTCTGGCGGTGTGGGGTGATATTGTTGGTGTTATTTTCAGTGGAGATCATGACACATAGTAGTAACTCTAAGTGACTATTGCACTAATGAAAACTTTTTTCACAACTTTAAATTCTTCAAAGGCTGTTACTGGGAGTGGACAGCCTCAAAGCTCTGTTTATATACACTGCATACAGAAAGTTTTCAGACCCTTTCAAGTTTTCCACATTTTGGCATATTTCAGACTCATCTTAAAATGGATTCAACTCATTTTTTTTCTCATCAGTCTACACACAGTACTCCACAATGACAAGGCAAAAACAGGTTTTAAATGTATTAAAAATAAAAAAACTGAAATATTCCATTTACATAAGTATTCAGACCCTTCACTTCGTATTTGGTAGCACCTTTGGCAGCAATGACAGCCTCTAGTCTTCTTGGGAATGATCCTACAAGCTTGGCACATCTTTCTTTTAGAATTTTCTCCCATTCTTCTTGGCAGAATCGTTCAAGCTCAGTCAGGTTGGATGGGGAGCATCGGTGCACAGTCATTTTCAGGTCTCTCCAGAGATGCCCTATTGGGTTCAGGTCCGGACTCTGGCTTGGTCACTCCAGGACTTTCACAGAGTTTTCCCAAAGCCACTCCTGTGTTTTCTTGTCGGTATGCATTATGCAAAACACGGACACAACAGATCGGATCCAATTGCAGCCACTCTTTATTTGGTTAAAAAGGGCACGTTCAATCTCGTAATCGTTAAACAGGCGGAAAAGTCCGGTAACCAGGGTAGCGTAATTCACAGCAAAAGTCTCAGAAGGGATAAACCAAAACCAGAAACCGAAAGACAGGCAGAGTTCGTTGTTTGTGTAATCCACAGCGGAAGTGTTCGAAAGGGTAATCCAAAACCAACAAGTGTGTGCATTACTACTTCCGGTCCAGTGGTGCTTTCTGAGGAGAAGTTTGTTGTTGGGTGATTTGTTGAGAAGAAGAGTTGTTTATTGCTAGAATGAGCCTTTTAACCATTAAACCATTGACTTACCAACGACAGGAACGAAGGTCTTCACTGCATTGCTGTGTCCCCCTATGTGCTAATTCTGCGAGGTATAATTCAGAAATAATGCATTTTCAGACGATGCTAAGTTGCGGGCTTGTTGGCTAACTAAGATCCAAAGAGACAGTTGCATTCCAACAAAGAATACCTGAGTGTGTAGTAGGCATTTTCAAAAAGGTGATTTTGCTGTGTCAGCGACTGGGGGACTGAGGAGGCTGAATAAGGGAGCTGTACCTTCACTGTTCCCCTGGAATGACTCTACACCCACACCGAGACCAAGCGTTTGGGACCATCAGCAAAGATGCCCTTCGCCAGAGTTGGAAATCGATATGGAGTATGATGAGATGGCGACATTATAGGAACACGATAACTGCGTAACTCCAATAACGTCGGTTTTAGTTAATGACCTGGCGAATGAAAATTAAGCCTTGAAGAGAAAAATAAAGGAGCTGCAAGACAAACTGGAAACCGTTCAGCTGCAAACCTGCTTTTGCCTGGAACTCTTCACAGGATTAGACGAGAACATTAAATTTTACACAAGGTAAGTTAATTGTATTGGTTTACATTCACATGTTTTGCCTATCTACAGGGAGGTAGAGAGAGAGGTAGTGAAATAGAGAATGTGTAGGTAGAGAGAGAGGGGTATGGAGAGGTAGATAGTTAGCCAGAGAAATAGGTAGATGGATAGAGGGATAGAGATAAAATAAAAAAGAGAGGAATTGGTAGATAGATAGGTATAAAGTGAGAGAAAGATGTGTGGATAGGTAGATAGATGAGTGAGATGGATAGAGAGGGATATGTGTAGATAGATGAGAGATAAAGCAATAGGTAGAGCAACAGATAGATAGATAGATAGAGAGATGATGGGTAGAGAGATATAGCTATACCTCTAATTTTAAATTATCATGTATTCATCAAGCATAATAACCAAAAGTAAAACTAACATAATAGATAACTTCATTCTTAGCTTTGCTACATACAACCACTTTGTGGCATTTTGGCACTTGGTAGAGCCTGCAGCAAATGCCAGAATGGTGCACATCACCAGGGCTAAGGCTTCCTCTGCTAACAGTGATGAGCTGACCCCACTAAGAACAACCGTACGTAACTGAGTGTATATCCATTGGCATAGATGCTGTAAGACAAATGCAGATATGTTACAATCAGTAGTCTAACAGAACTGAATCTTATTTGCAACTTGTCTTCTATTGCCCAGCAATACAACTATGTACAGTCAAGCCAGAAAGTCTGCACACCCTTTCACCTTCTCCACGTTTCATTACATTACAGACTTATTCTACAGTAGATTGAGTTCATTT
>JAOUQW010000004.1:10715244-10728330 GCA_028565825.1 Olivaichthys viedmensis
TATCCAGGTGAGATTATCCATTTAAGTAGGAAGCTGAGTCCTAGGCATAAACTGTTTTTGGGAAGTGCAAGTCTTTACGATATCCATATGAATAGAGAATTAACAACAAGAGATGAGTCAGAAGTTCAGAGAGCTCCAGATGAAAAAGCCTTTGGCAACGATACCACTTGGAACTAAGAGCTTTGGAGCATAACAATGAAAATATGGCCTAGAACATATCTGTATAGTAAATGTCTTGGTGCCTATTCTGTGTCTGAATATCCCGGGGGTCCTCAATTATTATTATTATTTTTTAAATGTTATGAGAGTTAGAGATCACTATCAATTACTTTCAAAGTTGTTATAGTTGTTGAAGGTAGTTATTAAATAAGTTATAAGCTTAATTGATTGATCAGTTTAATTGCACAGGTTTAATCTAAAGTTCAATAACAAGTATAAATAATGTCAACTTGAATATAACTGCAATTTGAATCAAACTAGAACAAGTGCTGTTAATATAATACAAAATGTTTTGAATCTACATTTTAACTGGATTGGGGTCTGTGAGTGAAGAGGAATAAAAAGCTCCAATGGCTTCAATAAATGATAATACAAATTTATCTAATGAGCCTGATATTTGAATGTTTTGATAATTTTTTTCTGTGATTATAAGGGGGCCCGTGGAATATATTTTTTACACTGGAAGGGGTCCCTGGCTCCAAAAAAATTGAGAACCCCTGATCTACTTATATAATATCTCTATATAATATCCATTACAGATATTTAGACTTGGGAGCATTATCCAGAATTTTGATCTTAAATGAACTGAGTTCCCCATCTGCTTCTATTGGTTTAATGCTTTTCAGGGTGATCGTGACCATAGGCCATATGTGCTTAGCTTTAATGTTCTTTTTCCACAAACAATCCCTGCTTTTTGTTGAGCTCGTGCAGGGAAAAAAAAATTGATTTTTTAAAAACCAAAGCTTACGTGGCCAGTGGTGCCTTCATGTCTCTGCTCTCGCTGGCGTAGGTGAGCGATGCTAGGCCCTGGTGTCGGTCTCCTGGGAATCCCAACAGGTTGACTATCTTCAGTAGGTGGGGAGGAACCATCGAGATGCAGAGGTGGAAAAGGCCGTAGCCGAAACTGACCGAGCCCTTCAGGCGCCCCAGAGCCTCCTCCGTCAGCCCTCCGCTACTCTCGGGCACAGGTGTGTTGTGGTTGTCCTGATCGGAAGGGCACCGGCGACACGCCTCCTGAAGCTGGCTAATGTCACTGTAGCATTTGTTGTACATCTTCCAAGCTTTGCGGAGGATCCAGCCTCCTTTAATGTACGCTGCAATAAATGGAATAGTAAGAGACAATGTATTATGGCATTTTTTCACATCACATTAACCAACATACTATAATAATAATAATAATAATAATAATACACTTTTTATATAGCAGCTTTCATTTCCAATTAACAAATGACAAGCAATATTAAAATAAAGTGAATAAAATAAGGCATGAAATAAAAACAATCATAAACGACACATATACACTAGATACTTAGTGTGGTCCATTCTGAAGTGGTCATGTCTATGCCTTACTCCCTCTGAAGTCCTGGGAGCAAAGTGTCCATCAGATAGTTCCTTCAATAATGATGCTTTAGGGCCCTATTCCACTGCACAAAGTACCAGAACATCTGGCACGAGAAAACTGAAACTGTGCTTTTTCCAATGGCCAATGGTCTGACCAAAGGTTCCAGTTGTGTAGTTTTTGGGACCTGCTCAACAGGAACTAACAGTACATGGGATGAAGAGGACCAACACCATATACACAGACAAACACTGAATGAAAGAAAAAAAAACACCTGAATAAATTTCCGTCAACAATTGGTAAAAATTATTTCTTTTTGCAAGTGGAAAATGAACAAGAACCCCCAAGTTCCGTTGGCTCCTGTTTGGGCTGATTTAAAAATGTGCAGTGGAAAATGCTACAGAATGGACCACACTTTAACATACTGTTTAATAGAGAACTCATAGCAAATACTAAAAAATAGCGAGCTCCAAACATGGTCCAAAATGACTGAGCTTGATTAATTCAGTCATTCTTTCAGGTTACTGCATCATAAACCTACCAGAGTGCTGCGGTTTTAATCAGCTAATCCTAAATCAATGTTTGGAGTGTGTGAGTGGATCCCACCTGAGATTTCCTGCTTGATGAAAGAGAGCACGGCGAGATAAACCTGGCAGTCAGCCACAATGATCTGCCTTTGGAGCCGATCCACTATCGCCATCTCTGATGTCTGCGAGTCCATCTGGAGGGAGTGGAACAAAATTGGATCTGGCAACCCAAATGAGCAGGTGGCTTTACATTATGTATGATAGGACGATGCAAGACACCCCGATCTCTATTTTTTCTCTCTCTCTCTTTCTCTCTCTCTTTCACACACATATACAAAGAGATGGTATTTGAATGGCCATTCCAGCTGGCATCCTCACACACACTTAAACGTACACTTTTCTTGATCTTATTGCGGATGGTCTCGATGACGCCAGCGTTGTCACTCTCACACAGCTTCTCCGTCGTGCGCAGGTCATCACAGGCCATCTGCATCTTCTCCTCCTCGAACGTCATCATGGCATTCTGCAGACACATGCACAGGCACGGAACACAACGTTTTTATCTCACACATGTGACAGAAAATCAAGATAAATAGAAAAATTACATTGTTACTGTTCATGATAAATATTCAGGCCCTATTATCATGATCATTACACAAACGCAGAAATGAGGCACGACATCATTCAGTTGGCGCATGTGGGTGTGGCAGATTTATTTGTGGTATTTTCATGACCGTCGGCGCAGGCGGTAACCTGGCCAAGAGTGGCGTAATTGTAGAAAGGAGTGGAATAAGAATGAATGCGTTTTCTGTCTTTATGTATGCTTTTGTAGGTGTTCACTAACACATGTGAGCCTCTAAGACACCTCGTCTCTATGACTGATAAATTTAGCGAGTGGTATTTAATTTGTTTTTGTTAGACATTCTATTGATTCTGTTATTTATGTGATATTCCATGTGTAATGACACATCACCTGTCTGATTCATATTTATGAGCCTAATTTATGTATTTGTTACGGATAAAATAATTTAGTATTTAGTTCCTAGTTGGGTGAAGTAGATTATTTATTTTGAAGTGGGGTGACATGAATAGTGTAGATTCCCGATGGTTGTACGAAATCGGACAGGAATTTTAAGCCTTCACTTGAAGTCAGGAAAATCACGTTTTGGCATTGCGTCATTGTGGTAAGAGCGAGGTCTCAAGAGGTGGTAACCTTAGCACAATTTTGGTCCAAAGTGGTTCCAAAAATATCACTGTTCTGGCAGATTTTGTATTTCATGCCCCCTGCAGCAGTAACAAAACTCTCTCTACTCTACCAATCTCTTTGCTCACATCTGCTATAGCTGCCTGTTAAACCTGTACTCCTTTATTTGATTCAAATTACATGCTTTTTTTTTATATATATAAAAAAAGGAGAAAAAAAGCCAAACCCTGGCCTCACTTTATACGAACTGTCCGTACCATACCAGCCAGGGCGTCCAGTAAATAGCCACCAAGAACATCACAAAATCCTACGATGGTGTGTAAAAAGTCAGAGATACAGTAGTAATGAAAATATTCTATTGTTATAAGCGACACCTGGATTTGGATTTTCTTCTTACTTATAACTTACTTACTTGTTACTAAAAGACAAAAAATTTCTATTGATGCATAAACAAGTTTGTATTTTCATCTGAAAGCACGGATTGTGTTATCAAGCATTGCCGTAATGGAACCGGGGAAAGAGAGAGGGGAAAAAATTTGCTCGTCAGAGGACGTTAACACAACAATGCTCACAGCACATGGTTCCAACAAAGAGCCCTTTCTTAAGACACACAAAGACACCAGACAGAGAGAAAATAGAGGAAGGAGGAGAGAAAGAAAACCTGACATAGCAGAATGTAATTAGTGATTA
Source organism: Olivaichthys viedmensis (assembly GCA_028565825.1). Classification (NCBI taxonomy): domain Eukaryota; kingdom Metazoa; phylum Chordata; class Actinopteri; order Siluriformes; family Diplomystidae; genus Olivaichthys; species Olivaichthys viedmensis. Next base: position 10,719,224 of record JAOUQW010000004.1, read on the forward strand.
TTATATTAATACGTTCACACAACACAGTATTATAAACACTATATAACAATCAGCGCACTCGTCACAGCCTGTGCAGTCAGCATCATTTCTGCATGCCCTTCACTGAACTCAAATTATTCTACAGAAAACACTTCTGTCCATCTTCCAGCTCCACGATCACAAGCAAGCTTTCTTTCAAGTCCTTTTTAGGATGATCGAACATGTGCATAAAACTGCCATAGCCAAATATAAAGAGAACACAGTGACTGATATTTAGCTGACAGATGGCCCTGACCAATTCGATTCAATCTTTTCTTCAGTTCTCTAAGTGCTATTCCTGTCCTGAACATAATGTAACACAATGCCTCTTTGTAATTGCTCGGTAAACAAATGAACCCTTTCTGTTGATTTGTATTGATCATATCTAATGGGCTTCTCTCCTCAGCCTTCTAATGCTATTGCTTCCGCTTCTGTAGGGGGTTAATGACATCGGCGTTCGCGTTATACACCAGGATCCCTGCCATACGGGGTCATGACAGTGGACGGTTTTATTGTGGACAATCTCTTTCTTTTGCTCTATTTCTCTTTTGTTCTCTACTTCCAACTTAATCTTCTCTTGCCCTTCTCTTTCTTATTCACTCTACCTTCCTGTTTGTAATAAGAAGGTGGCGGAATGTGCTTTTCTGAGTCACGTGATATTACAGGTGACTCAGAAAACTGCTATTTTTCACTTTTGAGTTCACTTTTCTAAAACTCTTCACACAGTTAGTACAACACTGCTATATGTGGACTCCAATAGACTGTAATAGCTTTGTAAATACTTTTTTCCTTTGATTTGTTGCAAAATGCATTCAGGAAATACAGTTAAAAAATAATAATATTGCATTCATTTCTCACTGTGCAAAACTTTGTATTTCCACAGGAACAATTTGCAAATACTTGTGTAACTGTTGGATTTAAAACACAACGTACAATTTAAGTCTGTTAGAAACAAATACTATGTTGATGCCAGAGTAGATGTTCTGGGCCAGAAGGGTTACAACATCACTATATGTGCAGCAATATCATCCAATGGAATGCTGTAACACAAGTCCCAAAACGAGGCCATACAGTACAGCGTGTCTAATTTTATTCCTGGATGACCTATGATGACCTCTATGGACGGCTTCACCTGATGAATGGGAACATATGAGGGCAAACATAAATGGGAAATGTCGCTTTTCCTTCCACCCCACAGATAAATTGTTTTCCTCATGGAGGTGGAAAGTTTATGATCATCATTCACATGACCATAGCCCTCCTCGATGCAATGCATGCTGGGTATCTGGGCATATCAGCAGCAGATTGCCAGGCATATTCTTATTCATTTGTGAAAAAAAAGAAGAGATTACATGAGGTGTGATGTTGATTTGAACACGTGGCCAAATGAAGAAGAAAGGGGAGACAAAACAAGAATTTACTATAGCAGTGACTTATAGTATTGGTGTTACAGTAAACTATATAGATGTTGTATTAGATATAACAGTAGATTTTGGATCTGTTTCATGCATTTAAATGTAGTTGATGCAATTCCCTGTTTCTGGTGCATATACATTGGCGCATTCTGTACAGTAAAGATGTACCATTCTGCCTTGTAATTGTTTGCAAAAAACTGCCTACATTGCGAGCAATATCAGACAAAGAAAATAAATAATTACAAGGCAAAAATTATTCACTACTTCCATGTAGATTAATATAAAACAGTGCATCTACTATGACGTTTTAGTTAATGTGCTTTGATTAACAAAGTATTTACATTAGAAAAAATAGCCATGGTGTTTGAAAGTCCATTTTAAGATACATTTTGGTCGTTTTTGGGCATTTTACTAAGCTGTAGAGAGATGTGTAATGAGCTAAAAAAGTAAACTCTCTATTTAAAAAAAATCTTGCTAGCAATTGCAAAAAAATAAAAACAACCCTGCTCATACAATATGTGTCTGTATTGTTTTAACCATCAAATGATCAAACATTTCTCTAAAGGTGAGCTCTGAATGAAAAGGCAGATCTGTGGTTTAGCATGTTTAACTGCATTCTGTACTAATGCATTACAACATATAAATGTGTACCAGGTAACACAGTGTTTTCAAAGTGCTTGAGTAGCTCAACGCCATGCCACTGGCTTTGGATTTTTCTATCATCATGATTGCTACTAGGTTTCGCTTAAACTGTTCCCAGATCAGCATTTAAATGCCAACTTGCACCAGTGACAGTTCATACGAAACACTGACCAGGAAGGACACGAAACTGGCTCCGAAGCTCATCAATGGACTCTGGGTCCTGTAGAGAGAAAACATCACAAACAAAGGAATCAGCTACCTTTGTAATTACTACATTTACCTTAGAAATTATGTGTTCCTGTTTTATTAGCAGACTATAAAGAAATCACAAGCAGACGGTTTAACAGATGTAGCAAGGGAATGGTCGTCGAAGAAACAGCTTGCAATGAACACAGCAGAAGCATAGTGGGCAAAAACAATCACAACCTGCACTGTTGTTTAGCATTCTGTGAGATAAACAACCTGATATTTCTCCACTGCATTGGGTAAATATGATCTTGGATTTGATGCGTTTTCAGAGTATCAGACAGTGTCTGGATGTCCACATCAATCCCTGTTTTAAATGTTTCATTAATCCAAATGGACAAACACATGTGGGGCAAATTTTGTGTATGAATGGTTCACACATATGTGCCCTCCACAAATAGGCACTTCACAGAACAAGCCTCCACACCAGGGGTTCTCAGTTTCAGTCCTGGAGGGCCAGAGTAATTAACTGGTAAACTGAATAAGGTCTGTTTGAGCAGGGAAATCACCAAAATGTGCTCCAAGCCTGGTTCATTGATGTAGGACCAGGTCAAGAATTGATTCAACTGTAGCTGGTCCCACACCTCATAATGCAAACCCATTGATTATCATGCATACTGATTTCTAAAAATAATATTATAGGGGATCATGTTTTGCACAAGACAGGTGTTGATAATACGCCATCCTGTATGGCCAGACTCGGGCCCAGTTTGATGATTTCCCTGCTCGAACACACCTACTAAACCTGGTCATTAACTGATAGGTTGAGTCAGGTATGTAGCAAGAAATCACTAAACTGTGCTGGACTCTGTGCATACACGACCACATCCAGGCCTTACTGCAGTAGGCCTACCTGTATCTCCTGAAGAGCTCGTCACTTTCCTTGAAGCCGTTGTTGAGGAGCATACTGATGCCCTGCAACGCCAGCTCCGCATCATCCACCTCTGCCTTGTCCTCCACCTGCGGATGGTGCTGATGCTGCTCGCGGCCTGCCATTGCGCATGCGCTCACACCAAAGGGCGATTAACAACGAAAACCACGCATAGAGAATGCGACTGTGTGTGTCAAATCAAAAAGACAGGCCAATCCTAAAACAGTCCTAAACGTAGCCTAAAACAGTACTAAAAACCACAGCTGCACATGCACGTTTCTCAGGTTTCGTCGCTTATATTGCGAGCGCCTGTCAAAACCTTAGCGACGTGTGTTTCAGCCAAGATCGAGATCGCATTTCCTGACAAAAACACCGACATTCACAGGCCAAACATCCTCTGGATATTGCAGTCCCTGCCTTGATTATCTACTATGAATGTGTCATGTTGTTTAAATGCGATTAGTAGATCCAATAACTCTTCTTGTTTACCATCCTGCTAATTCATGGCGCCTGATTATCCGTTCAGAGGCATGCAGCCGAAATAAAGTGGAATATATTCGCTCCTCATTCATTTCTGCCGGATTTTCCCGAAGCGGCGCGGCGAACGCGGACAGCAGCAGGGTTGCCAGATTGGATTTTGTATTTTCATCTACAGTCACGGTCGCTAAACCCTCCCTAACCCAAGCTGCAGCTTTGTAAAAAATAATTCTAACCCACAAAATTAACTACATAAGTCGTGAATAATCAACTGTAACAATTTTTATTTATTTATCATCCCACGTACGTTTTTCAGATAAATGTGATTCACAAAATTAACAAACAGGAACGCCCGAAATTGATTGCCAAAATACCTAAATCTGGCAACCCGAATAGTACTGCCTTCTCACACACCCTTTACTTCATACCAAGGTTGCCAAAATGCATTAACTGTTTCCATCCGATAATATTCACTATAAACAATTATGCAGATATTCAATTCAATTCAATTCAATTTTATTTGTATAGCGCTTTTAACCAATGGACATTGTCACAAAACAGCTTTACAGAAATCCGGATGTAGATCTAGATCCCTAATAGAATACCTCTTAAATGAAACGACGACATGTATTATTATTATTATTATTATTATTATTATTCGTCAATAATGACATCTATTACCAACCTAATCTGGCAACCCTGCGTCCAAATGCCCAGTGCCTGATTTGCTTGAGTCAGCTTGCCAACCAATCAGCACTCAGCATCTGCAGCGCGAGTGAGTCTCCCTCAAAACAAAACCTCATTTCTGTAGACAACAAAGACATGAGTGGCCTTATTTAATGCTTTTAATTCATACAATTCTTATCCAGAAATAAAATATTTTTTGACCAGAAACCTGTTTAATTAACTCTTTAAGCCGTAGGGCGCCATAGGATAAATAGTAAGTGGGCGGGGCTTTCCGTACATTTATTTCCGAGCTCATAATTCACTGACTCGCATTCAAAGTGCTTTTGGTCAAAATTGCTTACATTTTTAGGTGTGTTGCTTTGTGCATACGTATGAGTGGTATTCCCCAATGTCCATTTGAATGTATGTAAACCTCCTTCTGGAACTCTATTGTAGGCTATTTAAAAAAATATTAAATTATTAGAAATTAAAAATTTTTTTTTTTAAAGAAGAACCCTCCACCCTAAACAACATTCTGTGGACTAACGTTACCTAAGTGCTCGAATACAAACGTTACACTTTCCATAACAGCTAGCTCGTCTACTTTAAACAACAGAATTTGAAAAGGATGGGCTCATTATGGTAATAATAAAGACGGATATAGGCGCAGGAAGGCGGCTGCAAAGCATCTTAGGCGCAGCAGTAATTTAAAAAAGTTAAAAAAAAAAAACCCCATAAATTAGATTAAAACAATGGGTAAAAATGGGTTAAAACAGTGTTGTAGGGTTGCGCTGAATATATATATTTTAAATTATTTATTGAGTAAATATTTGTTGAGGAAACATCATTTGAACAATAGATTGGCCAATCAAGGACGCTCGCGCTAAAGTCTCTAAATCAGAGATGTCCTTAGGCGCTTCATTAACAACAAAGTGGAACAAACGCCAGGCTACGTTTGCCCTGTAATTCCAGGTAAAACATGGGATTATTAATAACTGTGCAGTTAATGTTATATTAGGCGTTTGTGTGTGTGCGCGCGCGCGCACTGAATAGGCCTATGTTACTACCGTTAGCCTATACAATAGAACAAAAAATCCATCATTAAAATCCAGTGAAAAAGTGTTTAACTTGTCTACAGGAAATAATTCATCAATTGTTTACCGTGGCTATGCACCTTGATGCGGAATGATATTGCTGATAGGTTGCTGATTGCTGATAGCCCCTAGGCTGAGCTATAAAAACCAAATTACGTCACACTTTTACAGTCAGTTGGCAGCCCCCCCCTCAAAACATCTTCCCACGCCCCTGGTGACGATTAATACAAATGAAACAGAATTTGTTAACACAAATCTTTTTACGGAGGAAGGAAAAATAGAGGAAAAAGAGACTCTGTGGTGATGAATACAGATATGCATAAATGCATTAATAAATCATGACAGACCCACTCAGTGTTTCTATATATATATATATAAATTCATTATTTTTGTTAAAGAGCTAGTTTAAATGCCCCAGATGTAACATTTGTGTTGTTGGTAACATGCACTTATACCAAATTCATCGCAACCATTTCATTTTGTGTTAAGCCTCATATTTCATAGCAAATTAGCCGAGTCCAGAGGTGAGAGACAGATGACCAGGAAACAATTCAGGGTTTAAATTTTGTCTTTATTCATACTTTTTCTTTTACTGTAAAACTAATTAGAGACCGATTGAAAAAAAGGTTCTCATTCCTAAAGGTGGGCACTGGCAGCAATTCTCATGTAACAAATATTTGAATCAATCTCGTTACACCAATGTAAAAAGCGAAAGAAAACCTGTCCGTTGTTCATTACTAAGCCATTTTCATTATACTGTAACTGTTGTATAAAAAACAAAATGAAACTCGAAAATGCAGCATCGAAACAGCAAACACTTCAGTTGTTCACTTCATATATTATCACATTAACACAACTGGCCCAGGTTGTTTATTGGTTGTGATATACCTTACTAATATATAAACCAGACCTGGGTTCTTTACCATCACTGACTTTATGCTACTCTGCTGGACACCTGTTAACATTGACAGGGCCAAACACACTGGTAATGAACTCAAATGAAACAGCGGCCTGGTTGATCCGCACATTCCTCAAACATCCCACGTAGGAGCTCCACACAGGGACTCTCTTCTGCTTGTTCTCTGCATTGACAATGAAAACAGACAGAAGTCCTTTAAAAATAGTAGTGTATTGATGCCATTACTGCAATAGTATATATAACCTCTCTGTGCACCTAACGCTAACCTTAACCAACAATTTCCTGAACAACATGGCATGAACGTCTCCCATAGTCCTCTACATGTTATTTTGATAAAATCCATGAAGATAGCTAATAAAGTAAGGGCATTAAATGACATCTGGTATTACCACATTCTGTGATACTCTATTTTTCTGACTCTTCAAAAGGTCCTTGAGCAAGAAAGGAGGGGACTTGTGTGGTTTTACCTGGCATGCCTCCAATGTAAAGTGTGTGACGAGTCTGGGAAGGGGGACGCACATGAGGCCCGACAGTACTGCTGGAATCTTGGCCCATGTTTAGCTTGATAACATTCCCGTTTTTGGTTACTGGAGAAACAGAAAGGTGTGTCACAGAAGCTTCATGTCTTTTAATTCCTGCTGCACATCTCCGCCAGTTCCTAGTCCTTGTCTCTTAGTTCTCTAACAGCTATTTTCCACCGACAAGGTGCTGGTGCCTAATCTTGAACCACTTTGCGCTTTTCCATCACAAAAGAGCCAGTACTTAGCTGGCAAAATCAGTTCCAATCGGTTCCAGCTCAAAATACCGCTGGTATGGAACCAAGAACCATAAGAAGCTTGAGGGCAGCATCATTTCATCACCATTTCATCCAGCAACTCATGTTATTTACACAAACTCTGTTAAAGTAAAATGTGAACAATGTGGGGTTATTATTGTCAAAATTTGCTGCCAAATGCAATGAACTGAATAAGATCTACATTGTTAATAAAATGCTAACAAAACTTATTTAAGTAGCTACACAATCCGAATAAAGAGCTAAAAGCAATAAAACCTAGTCTCTTCTCATTTTGTACGTAATCACCGTCTATGACAGAGTCTCTGTGTTGAGTATAGATACTGAAGGATTTTACTTTGAATGGTAAAATACTGTATGTTCTCAAAGCCAAAGGTAAAATCCTCAATGGTCGGTATTATTTATACGCCGTGCATTATAAAAATTTCCACAGCTGATTACGTATTGGTTCAGCTCTGAAAAAAACAGGGTCCGGTTCTTATACAGGTTCAGTGGTTTCCTAAACTAGTCATGTACTGGTGATAGTGACAGGTTTTGAGTTTAGATTTCATGACATGCCAGAGAGCCACTGTTGAGCTCTTGAGTCTTTATTCTCAACTGCTCAGCTCTATACCCGAATTAAATTCTGCCTCAGTTGGAGGTTACTTTGGATAAAAGCCTCTGCCAAATGAGTAAAATGTGTGTGTAGTTTTTCTGGTTTTTAGATCTGTTTGCCTGTGTTTTGACCCGAGCAATGGATACTGACATTGTGTATTAATACAGCATCATAAAAAGAATACTTCAAGCATTTGTGAAGTGAATTAATCTTCTGTGCCTGTTTCATTTCAGTTAAAATACTGGTTTGGCTGAGATCAATTTTGTCTCTGTAGAGCAGGGCTTTTTCAGAATCCAGCCTTGCCACAGTCCTCCTGGATCAGGAGTAAAACTGTCACCTGTCACATGATGGAAGGATTCGTCACAGAGCGGCAGTGGAGGAGTCACAGAGGTGCTGTAGTCTCCCGCACCATCGTTCATCTGGACCACCATCTACAACCACACAAGCAGATCAGCCCAGTTAAGAAAATGGGCAGGGCTGAGCAGATGTGTTCTTCCTGGGGGCGAAGCTCATTTCCAGAAAAATATAAACAGAAACCTGAAATGTAGAAACTAGCCAGATCCATTGCAATATTCAGAATTTTTCTGAGGTGTCTTAATAATGATATAATTATTACACGTCTAGAAAATTTTTACTACAATGGTGTGCATGTCAAAAAGTACAGTAGGATAATTGATAAACACTGTGATATTAGTGGTCTCTAATGTAAGAGTTGCATAAATACCCAGTTATAATTATTTATAGAGTAATTAGGACACCCATAATACCCATAATGACCCCTAACCAGAGAGACTCACTGTGCCCTTCTTCAGGAAAACGCTGAGGCTGTGACCTTGGAGACCTCTGCAGTGGAAGAGTAAGCCAGTCACGTTTCTGGGGCGAACTTCAAAAGTTAGATCAAACTCAGCACCCAGCATAAATTGTTTCTCTGGAAAAAATAATAATTAATGTAATTCCTTTCAACAATGAGTGAGATTTCATTCAGGTGTAGACCTAAAGTAACGCTTAAAGTGCTACATAAATAGCTATATTAATTGCTTAACAAATTGACTCTTTCCTCTAATAAGCTGTGCCTAATTAATTATAACTCTGTCCTATTTTGTACTGCTTGTTTATATATTTATGCTTAAAACCTTTTCACTTGGAATTGGAGATGTGGCCATAGTTCAGTATGTTGGTATTTGGTGATGAGGAAATCTGAAACAGTTTTACCGTTAACGTTATGCTACACCAGTATAGATAATGATAGCACAAAAACCAACATACTGAACTATGGCCACATCTCCAATTCCGTGCCGTCCTGAGAGGATGCTGTTCGTAAAGTGGGCGGGTCTGTCCTACTGGCACTGTTCATGGGTCAACGAGCTACAG
>JAOUQW010000004.1:10741145-10758878 GCA_028565825.1 Olivaichthys viedmensis
GAGATTTATGGCAGTAACAGAAGGGTTTATGTAAGGAGATGAACAGAAGAGAGATTGATACCACAGTGGATCAAAAACACAGTGAAACATGGTGCTGGATTTTCACTGTGCTCTCAGACTTATGGACCCCACTGTGTATATATACAGTATATATATATATTGGTCAAAGTAATGCAGGCCAGGGCTCCAGCGTGTAACTGGGTCAGGAGATCATGAGTTCGAATTCTGAACATGCCATAGCTAGAGTCCAAGAGGGGAGGAGTGGCCTTCCTCTCTACCCTGTCAATCACTTGCCAATTGCAGGCACTTGTGAGCTGTGTAGCAATATAATCACAAGAAGCTATTTTTGTCCATATTGTGTAGCCATGTATTTATGGAATCTCTGAAGAGTCTCACATGTTTTGTTGACGCTGTTGAGTATATCATCCACGTTTGAATCACCACTGGGAATTTTGGTCTTGTCCAGCTCCTCACTAATGTTCTTTAAACGTGCTGTATCATTGTGGACTATGTTGTTAGCAGCCTGGGCAGTGTCCTTTGCTTGGTTCAGAAGGGCACCAATATCATCTGTAGCAAAAAACAGATCCAAAAGTTTGTTGAACTGATGGCACTGGCATGTTAGTGGGTAAATCGTGAAATGGAAATGAAGGCAAGCTATTGTTTCTCTTATGGCCAAACAACTTACCTCTGTTAATTTTGTTCAGCTTGTCCTCGAGAGTTTGGATATCTTTTCCCATACTCTTTCTTTTGGCCTTTGCCTCGTCCAGGCGCTCTTTAATAGTATCATACTTTCCTGCAGCCTCTTATGACATGATGTAGAGATTTTAAAAACATAGACCAGCTCATGTATAAGGTTAGCGTTGTTCTGATGAGTTAGCACAAATGAGAATACTAAACTGAGTTTTAAATATTGCAGTTAATTAAATTAACCAATAGCATTATACAATGATAATGCTCATCGATAACAAAGCTATATCTAATCAAACAAGACCGATACCTTTTAAATTGTTTTCTGCTTCCTTAGCCTTGTCATCTAAGGTGTTTGCAGAGTTCTTCAGTTCTTCAGCCTTTTTGGTCAGATCTTGTGCTTTCACATCCTATTCAAAGAGTGAAGACAATCAAATGACAGGTTTAGCTACATTACATATCATGTGACCAACTATATACTAGGGTTCAAAAGGTTGGAATCACCTGTCGCCATATTGTATGAACAGTCATTATTCTATTCACTAAACTCTTCTACAGTGTAGTAGATCTAATATATCTAATATCTAACCAGACACCAAAAGCTATTTTTTTGAGGTTTTGTTTGGTATTTAAAGTATTTTGAGAAAAAAATTGTTTAAAAGTCATTAAAAAAGTTAAATGATGAAAATTTAATGATCAAGGAGAAATGACTATACATAGATAATTCCAGTATATTATTTAAGTATCCACTTAAAAAAAAAAAGAGGCATTCTGGATATTAATTTTTATATTAACATAACTCTTGATGCTATAAAACTTTCCTAGTCATTTTGGAGTCATCATTCTGGCCACATAATGTTTTACAGCTTTCAACAAATTATTTGAAACCTAAATTGCATAACACGAGACTCATATTACAATCATTTTATAGATGGAGCTGAAACTAAATAGAGTTTATATTACGGAAAACATTGATTCCAAACTTTTGAGCAGCGATTCCAAACTTTTGAATGCTAGTGTATATACTGATGTAATGTTTTGCCTAGTAGCACTCACTGCTAGGGCATGATCTGCAGCTTCATCTGCCTTATTAGCTGCTGCCTCAGCTTCTTTGATGGCATTAATAGGGTCTGCAAAGGCGTTGATCATATCTATCGCTTTATGAACAGCTGTAGTGTTGGTGAAATTCAGAAGAGACCTATAAGGAATGTGTGATTACAAAGCCATAAGTAGAAAAAAAACAACACATCAAGGTTTCTGCATGATTTAATGGTAGCATCTTCTAATAATGAAAGGAGCAGTTGAGATTAAAGGAATAGTTCGGCCAGAAATGCACACAATTTTCACCTTACCCCAAATGTAGTCAATCAGCCAAGACAAGACAAGCCATGTCAAGTTGTTCAGCAATTGTACGTATTTAAATGATACGATACTTCCTATTGGATTTATATAGAGTATTTATTTTTTAATATTGACTTATTCTGCTTGTAAATGTACAAATTGTGTTACTGAGACAAATAGCCAAACAATCTTTTGAGGCGAGTGTGTGATAATTTAAGCATGCTGTTTGCACAACTTTCATTAGCTATAAGCCTTGCAGCTCCACTACAAAACTAAGGAAGCAAACTTCAGATACCAAAATTGTACAAAATTGTGTACATTTTATTTTTGACCAAACTGTTTTTATTTATTTATTTATTTATTTTTTGGGCCACTTTTGGTATTGTCCCTATAGTCCCTTTATTTGCCTATTTGTTGTTAAGGTATAAACCGAAATATCAATGTGTGAACTTACATTTGAAAATGCATTGCAAGATCCATGAGATTCTGTGCATGCTCCTCTGCCTTTCTGACGTTACTGTCCATGGCAATGGCCTTAGAAAGCTCATCAAGTCTTTGGTTTAGCTGTGAATTTGCTCCATCCAGTTCAGCTGTGAGTTTTGCATAGCCCTAAATAAGAAAAACACAAAAAAAAGATTAACTCCCTGTCAAATGATTGATGCACAATGTATACAAGATAAATCCAGATTGTTCGTAAATTTTTTAAAAACACTAATGTATATGTGTCATAAACTTGCAAACCTATATCCTATGACATGCGATAAAATGTCAGACTCTTACATTCTTTAGGTCTTCCATCATGTTTTGAAGATCTGCGGTGTCTCTTAATGTTCCTCTAATCATTGCCAGTTGAGCCAAGATGTCATCCTGCTCGTTCTCAAACATCATACGACGGTTCTGAGAAGGACACGATACGGTGAACTGTAGCTTAAGTGCTTGTGACTGTCATTATTCAAAACCCTATATATTATATTTCATTACCAGAATGTCTGACAGAGTTGCCTCATTCCTAACATTCATGAGAATGCTCTTGTTTACAACATTTTCTGCCCGTTTCAGTGTTTCCTCTAGATCTTTAAGCACAGTGTACCAGGACATCAGGCCTTGAGCAATTCGGTCAGCAGTAGCCTGAGTACTATTCAGAGGATCAGTCAGATTGTTTATGATGTAGCTTAAGACTGTGAAAAAAGACACACATTTTCCATCATGAGAAGGTCTTTAAGCCTGAAAAAGAATTGGTTGCAGAGAGTATTGAAAGTAGTGATTGCAACAGCCGTGCACCGCAATACCACACCTAGCCACAAGAGGTCTCCGTCTCTGGAGTTTTGAGCTCTTTGCATGGACATTGATTGCAAGACGTTGATTTGTTATTAATTCACAAGACACCTGTTAGTTATTGCAAATATAAACACCATGTTTCCTATTGTTTGTTGCAAAATCCTGCAAATTCATTAGTCTAAGCTGATATGTTTCCCCACTCTGTTCTCTAGTTATTCTGTTATAGGCTTTGGACCGTTTATCTGTTTAGATGTCCTTTGGTACATGTTTGCTGCAGTTTTATTAAAGTATATATATAGTAAAAAATTAAAGAGTAAAAATTGCAGCGTAGTATACACAGCTATGTTTGTGTGTGTTTCTATATGTACTAATGCTAAATCAAATACTACTAAATAAAAAACACACACACAAAATATTGCCTCCAAAACTGACTAAAATAAAATAAAGACCAGACTGAAATTAATTTCTGTTTTCATTTTTTTCAGTTGTGAAAAATGGCAGCTGGCAGAAAGAGAGTAAATTCAGTGTGGGAATATTTTGAATTTAACACAAGGAAGTACATGCCAGGTTTCTAATAAACATACTATAGGTGCCGAAATAAATGGGCAAACACCCCCCAACTTGAAAGTAGACCTTCACAGCAGTCATTCACAGGTTTATCGAGAGAACTGAAATGAGTAAAACTAAAATTAAAACGAAAAAGATATGTAAACTAAATTAAAAAAATATCACTAAAAACAGAAACTACTAGAAACTAACAAAACCACACTAAAACTAAACACTGAACTGATAAAAATAATGTAAAAATAAAAACAAATTTTCAATGAATCCCCTAAATGCATAGTAATGAAGTACAATTTCTCCTCTACTCTTGAAGGCATTTTACAGGGCCAAGCATTCAATAAAACAAAGAACTGAAATGATGGCTTAATGACAAGCTGTTTGATTGTACCTAATGGAAACTACTAGCATCTGTAACCGCTACTGTAAAAGCACTCAGAGGTCAAACAGGCAAAAGAACTTGCTCATAAATTACTCACGTTTCTGTGCTTCCCAGAGCTCATCTTTAGCCAACATGCTCTGCACCTTGCAATTTTGCTTTTGCATTTGTTCCACCATCCATTGCGCTTGCTCCAACATGCTGGTAAGCTCCTTACCGGACAGTGTGGAGTCAATGCCGTTGGAAATCCCCAGTTGCTCCAGGAATGCTAAACAAGTGTCAGATCAGTCATAAACATGAGTTTAAAACTTGAGGAAGACATGGAGACATTGAGTACAACAGAAAACACAAGTTTTCAGTCATGCAGATCACAAGACTATAAGACAAGTCCAGTCACCTTGATTTACTACTGTGAGATATAATATGAGTTTAAGAAATATATTTACAACATATACTTATATTTATTGAAGAAGCTGTCCATCAGAGAGAGTGACATCCAGTGTAGACTCTACCGGCTAATACACTCAAAAATGTACCACCTCTAAATGTACGTCATGGTAAAAGTCAAGTAATTTTACTTCTTCTGATTTACCTTCTATTCTTTCCAAAAGGTCTTCAGTGTCAGTGAGCAGGTCTTGGCCCTTTTGGTGAGTTTTGTCCAAATCCTTTAATAATTCCCTACCAGCTGAAGAAGTTCCATCTGCCTGAAGATGAACAAAGTAGAACATTTCATAAAAACATAAAATATAAGCTACTATTTCTCTACTGTTTGCATTATGCATGTTCACATTTATATTATATATGCGTTGTTAAAAAGAAGACCTCTGTGCCAACATAATACTAAAAGGATTATCCCTATGGGGGAACCTTTTAATGTGGAACCCTACAACAGAGTGTTTCCCTATCAGATATGGTTCCAAGTAGAACCCCTTTAGGAAGCTCAGGTCTTTGTAAAGTCATGTATGATTGACTACAAGTTTTTTCTTCTGTCATATTCCTAGTTTTCCAGTTCCTGACCCAAGTCCCTACTCCTTATTTGAGTTGTTTTCTGGCTTTGACCCTAACTTGTCTAATTCAACAATAACTATTATATAATTTGCCTCTGCTAATGTCTGCTGATTATCTGCAACCTTTTACGGACTGTAAAAATAACAGTGAGTGTAGCAGTACACATACTGTACCTTGATCTTGAGTATCATCAAGTCTTTTCTGACACCCTCCATGTCTTCCTCTAGTTTGTTCACCTTCTGGTTCAGCACTTGAACAGATTCTCTGTAATTCTTTACTCGTACCTGAAATTACGAAACATAAACTCTCTGAATGTGAGATGTGATTTCATTTCTATACCTGGGGAATATTCAAATGTATGTAATGGTGAGATTTTAGCTACCTTTGTAGCAATAATGCCTTCTTCTAGTTTTCTTAGCGCAGTAAGACATATGGAAATGTTTCTATGAGAATCAAGTTGAGCCTTGAAGCTGAAGAGCTCATCATCCATCGCCTCTAGATCATCCAATAACGCCTGAGTGCAGTCATCACACTCTACAAGAAGCAAAGATTGAAAGTGGAGAGCATAGTCAGACCTGTAATATATTATTAAGTCTTAAAATGCACACATGCTACATGCTCCATCAGCTAAAGGAGAATTGAAATCCCTACTAAAAAATCTAACTTTACCGTTTTCACTTGTCTTAGTGAAACTATGAGATTCCTTCTTGTAGCTACCGACAACAGAGATTTTTACGTAAAACGAGTATAACCAAAGCCGCACTGATTTATTCTTGCCCTGTGTCTCAATACTGTTTGCAACATGCCCTCGTTCACTTCCCCTCACAACTAAGAAGTGCAGCCGGATACCTGAACACACTTGCCCTTGGCAGCAAAAACAGCATAGCTAAAATGTCATTTCCCTGTTGATTTTACACACTTTAATTTGATAAAATTTAGAAGAGTCATATCAGAGTGTTAATTAGCTGTCAGAGTAAAGTAACAATTCAACAATAGCCATCATAGATGGAGCAGTTGGCTACATAGAACCCAAAAATCGAAAATTATCCTGAAATGCTTTTGCACCTGCTTACATTTATGAACATATTTTCACCATTTTGTAAAGGAAGTTGCATGTGATCGCAATGCCTTCTGGCTAAGTTCTGCTCTCGACTAGATCCCTCATCTAACAGCCATTTAATGGACTTTGCTTTAGGTGATAAAGTAATGGAGCAGCTCTTAAAATAGCAGCGGGGATTCAAGCAAGGGTAAAAGGCAAGAGCAAGTTAACGAGGGCGCATTAAAAACAGTTATAAACAGTATTGGCACGCAGAACCACAGCACTGCATCGGTTTTCTCTCAACTTTCACTCATCTGCTAATTATATATCTCGTTTTGTTTGTGTAATCCAAGCTCTGTGTTTTAGACCAAAGTAAAACACTAAGCTGTGCAGGACTGTGACTCTCTAGGACTCGAGTTGTTAAGCCCTTCTCTGAACCTGTCTGTGTGTGTGACAGAGAACAAACACAAACCTTGGCAGTCACCGTTAGTGCTGGAGTCATCTGGATCGTCACAGTCTACACAAACACATAAGACTTACAGTCACAAAGTAGTAATGCTGCTGGAATAAAAAGGTTTGTCTTCAGCATGATACCAAACACCTTCAGGACTCGAGTGTGCCTACCGCCTGTAATGGGGTCACAGATGTAACCATGATGACAGTCACAGAGCTGACAACTCCCTCCATCTGCTAACGGCTCGCCATAATAACCAACGGCACACCTATGATAGAAGCAAGGAGGGATAATCCAGTGAGAAAGAAGGCATGTAAAATACGTGAAAAAGACCTCTGGCAGAATTTAATGGGAGTTCGTTCAGAGTGAGTACTTTTTTTTGAGGACATAAAAAAGAAGACTATTCTGGTCATATACAAGGCGTCAAACTTTAGGGCTCAAAACAAGACATATTTAGGAGCAGACTCTCTGAATGCAGACTAAGGCAGACCAGGACCGACTTAAAATAGACCAATAACTACGTCTTTTTATGAGCCAATTTGAGTCAGGTCAGGGCCAATAATGGACGCCTCAGTTCAGTCCGTGTTCGCTGGGGAGCTCACACTGCCTACACACTTTTTACACAGTGTAAATCAGTTTATTTTAAACACAATGTACTGAAAAAAAAGTACACAAGTTTCCTGTAGTTGATTCCATCTAAAATTGGTTAATCGATAAGTTATCTGTGGTCATCAAGTTATCTGGGGATAAATGTCTAGACCTACACACACCTTTCACAGCGGGTTCCCGAATAACCTGGCTTGCACAGGCATTCAAACTGATCTCCAACATGCAGACAACCGAGGGCAAAACTGTAGGAACAAAAAGGTTTGTTTTTAAGTTCTGAACAAACAAACAGCTAGTATCCTGTGTTACTGTCCTGCATGATTGTGATGTTAAGAATAAAGAAGGCCCTGCTGTGGGCGCATTAGGGAAATGTGCGAGAGTGTGTTTGTAGTGGCGTCAGCCTACCTGTGAAACGGATGTGAGAAGGGACATGGACATAGTCGGCAGGTCCTGAGAGCAGCGCTGCCGTAGTACCCTTCAGCACAGCGCTCACAGTGATCCCCCGCCGTGTTCAGCTGGCACTTCTACACAATCAGAGAGAACATCAGAAGAGGAAACACGGCATTTGTGGCAAACACAATATTATTGGCCTTTGCAATACTGATATCACGGAAGGCTGCAATATGAAAATAAGCTCTCTAACCAATGACGTGTTGTGAGCACCGATTCCAGATATTTTAGACGAGTGTATTTTTAATATAAACTGACTCTCTGGATCTCATTTTTCAAGACCTAAAGTCCACCTTAAAGCCAAGTATATGTGATCTAAAATCAACTTCTATTTAAAAAAACAAAAAAACCTCCCACGTTACTCATGGACGTGCTGGTTTCTAAAGATAAATATCATGCTGAACACAAAGAACCCCCCCACAATTCTTCAAATACAGTAGGGTCCAAATGTCTAAGCTCATTACTAAGTATAGTTTTGAATAACTAAAGCAATTTTTCCTAACTATAGTTCTCAAACAAGATTATTAGCCAATTCTTAACTAATTGCTAACAAATGTACAGTACTGTGCAAAAGTCAGAGAGCACCCTTTTGTTTATTCAGTTCTCAATCAAATGGCCATTCAGTACTTATTGTTAATTATTTGGTGGTAAACAATAATGATGTTACAGTACATTCATTCCATTTTCAGTCAAATGCAGTAACACATTATTACCTTTTTGGTGTCAGACAATAATCCTGTAAATGTAAATTTAATCTCCAATTAACACAGAAGCCTCCAACACTAAGTAAAATAGTTTTATCATTTATTTATGCAAATGAACTCCACTTGCATGAAACGGCTGTAACGTACTGACTGGTTTGATGAAATTGGATGAATGGAATTAGCAACAGGGTGAAACAAAAAGTCAATTTTACAAATGAAATATTTATAGATTTCATACTGTACTTAAGTGTTGAAGACTTTTGTGTGATTTTCTGTTGAATACATTTTCCCATCATTATTGTTTACCACCAAATAATTAACAATAAGCACTGAATGGCCATTTGATTGAAAATTTAATAAACGGTGGTCTCTGACTTTTGCACAGTACTGTAAGGCAACAAAACATTCAGTGCTACCTGACATTGACTTGCTAATTTACCCAACAGTGTTTGCTGTATTACGAGTATTTTTCATTTGAACATACAGTTCATTCAAAATTCCAGTTTTGAGATAGAGACAGATTTCTCAGTGTGAACACACTAGACAGTTATGCATACCCAAAAATCATCTAGAATAGTACATAAGTATGTGTTAAGAGATGACAACAATTAACCCTGTGTTGGGAACATACATATGTTAGCATTTTAATGACAGATATGGTGTCTTTTTTTACTAAACAAAGAATGGTATGCCAGCAGGGTGCTCAGATACATTTAGGATATTTTGCAGTTTAATGTTTAATAATTTATTCTTAAATAATAAGCATCGACTGAGTAAAATGTAGTGTTTGTTGTTGACAATGAGTGAAATAAGAACAGGCCACTTGGTAGTGGAGTCACTTTTCAAAAAAAAAGTTTTACTTCCTTAAATCAACTTGAAGATGGTTTCTAACCACCTTAAACTGACACACACTAAAATAAGATGGCTACAGATTGAATAATAAGATAAGATAACATAACATAACATAACATAAGATAAGATAAGATACCTTTATTGTCATTGTAGAAGTACAATGAGATTTCGTTCGGAGCAAATGCGTTGATGCATACAGAAGTTAAATAAACACTTTAGAGTACTAAAGAAATAGAAATATAAGAATATAAACAAAAAAAAGTAATTATATAAAAAAAGAAAAAAGTATTATAATAATATATATGTATGTATATATCTATATGTACACATACAGTTCACAGTATAACACAGTGGATATCACAGTGGATGGAGAGTGAAAGATGTCAGTGGCAGTGTCATTATTCAGGATTGGAATTGACAGAACAGATTCATTGAACAGATGAAGGCTCCTACCAGACATTTCCCTGTGTTTTGGTAACACTCATGGGAGAGGCCATTGCAGTTACAGGGCACACACTGTCCCCTGTATGGTCCCCATCTCTCCCTATACTGTCCAGGGCCACAGTCCTGTAGAGATTACAGCACACAGTGTGAGGTTAAAGTCACTTTCCATAATAGTATACAACAGAGGTGGGGAGTAAAAAGGTACATTTACTTTATTACTGTAATTAAGTACAGTTTTCTTTTTACTCATTACCATTCAAGACAGATTAGTTACTCTATAACATTTATAATATTTTTTTGAAATCATAAGGTGACAACGTCAAACAGTTGATTAAAATTCATAACAAATCTAAACTCTAATAGATAGTAATAGTAACAACAACAGAAACAGCAACAGGTGGGTGACTGATCGCTTGGTGTACACGCTTAGAAAAAAAGCTCAAATCTAGAACCCTTAAGGGTTCTTCAGTTGTCCCTATGTGGAATGCTACAACAGAATGTTTCCATATCAAAAAGGGTTTTGAGTAAGAACCTTTTTAGCAAGCCAAAGAACCCATAACTATCCAAAGAACCCTTTGAAGAACCCCTAAAGAACCCTTATTCTAAGAGTGTAGTTATTTGTAAATGTCTCCTTTTTACGTGATTAGCTATTTGTACACGTACACGCAGGCGCAGTGTCTTACACCAACTTCTCTACCCGCCTACATTCAATTAACAACATTTCAAACAGCTCCTTACCAGTATGTCCCCCCCAGTGTGGTTGTTGTGCGTGGGGTCACAATATTTTCTAGAACGAAGCCTTGGATGCTCTCCGTTGTTCTCCAGTTGCACACAGAGTCTCGATCCGGCCAAACAGCAGAGCAGCAGTAACCACAAACAGCTCATCCTACCTGCAGTTTCCAAAAAAAGGCTTTGCCATCCACGTCCAGAATGAAGGAAATCAAAAATAAATCATATAGGCACTAAAAAGATGGGTTTCCACATCTCCAAAGGCCAAGCATGTAAAAAAAAAACATCATTCATCCAAACTGCACATATCCACAGTCTCCTTCCTGCATACAGATACTGAGAAAGTCTTGAGCTCGGCTCGGTGCTGGGCTCTTTGCCAGGTTCAAAGATCACTTTTTATCTTCTTACATGTTGGCTATTAGGTGATAGCAAAGAATACAGTATAGAGGCATGGCAGAGATTGAGTTTCTTGAATGCTCTTAAATGCTCATACGGGCATGGAGAGGTGTGAGGGATGGTTCTTTTTTAATATTTGACTTGCTCCCTACACTTAAGTGTCTGTCCCTTTTCCTTTTCTGCAAGAGCTTGTTTATGAGGAAGAGGTTGTCTTATTTTACTGCACTAAGTGTGTTTTTGGTCATCTACCAATCATTATAACATGAAAGCAATAGAAAGCATACCAGCATGGGGAACACCAGCATTGCAATCTGAAGCTTGACTGGCCATTGCGCTTTAGTGTATATCACCATTCAACCAATTCAACCAAAATCAAATAGAGTTGTTTTGGATAATAGAAATAAAATGTGGTGTCTAGCATCTGCGGGAGAAACAAACCCATCTGCAGATGGTGTCGCACTGTGGGGAAAGAAAGCAGTGCTTTGGTGCAAAATGTTCCCAATTTCCCCAACACACCCAAACAAGACATAACACTCCAGCATGTTGCTTTAGGGCGTGTGAGAAAGCTTTCAAGTGTGAAGCGTGGTGGCGAAAGAGTTTGTGTTTGCTGTGGGTCTGTAATCTGTGGAATGAGTGTATGCAGAGAGTGGGTGTGGTGGTGGTGAGACAGTGTAAGATAAACACATGGTAGAATGTGGGCTTGTTTTATGCTGATCCAGGATCAGCTCCCATTTCCCCAAAGCAAAACCTAACCATTAGTCTCAGATCAGTTGCACTGCATCATTGTACAGTACAACATGCTTGAGTACCTGACTGTGTGATTTGAGCAGAGCTCAATACCTCCCTCTGCAGGTCGACTGGTGTATGTGTGTGTATCTAAGACTGTGGCTCTATTCACACTTGTATACTGTATACTGCATACTCCACCAGTATATATTACAGACGGTTAACAAATTAAAAGAAAAAAATTAATAAATGAGTGCATTTACAGGGCACGAGGGCTCACTGAATGGTTTGATGAGTATGAAAATGATGTAAATCATATGCTATGGCCGCAGTCATCAGATCTCAACCCAGTTGAACACTTATGGGAGATTTTGGAGCGACGTGTTAGACAGCGGCTCTCCACCACCATCATCAAAACACCAAATGAGGGAATATCTTTTGGAAGAATGGTGCTCCATCCCTCCAGTACAGTTCCAGAGACTTGTAGAATCTACGCCAAGCTGAAGCTGTTCTGGCGACTCGTGGTGGCCCAACACCTTACTAACACACTTTATGTTGGTATTTCCTTTAATATGTCACCCGTCTGTATATATTACATACTATTCCTCGTAGTGGTATGCAGTATAGTATTCAGTATGCATTTGGTATACGACACAGTTATGTGACTACCTGTCAGTTAAATTCACTTGTGGACCTGTCTACACCTGCTTCAGCCTGTCCAATGAGTGCTCGGCATGATGAAACACTGCCAGCGTTGTCCAGTTCCCTGAGTATCCCTTATTAAGTTGTATCATGTAACGTGAGCGTTCCTGAATTAGGTTTGAGAGTCCAGTCCATGTGATGGTGTGTATTTTAATCCAGAGTGAAATGCCATTCATTGATCTCCAACACAAAGAATCAATCTTAGAGTTAATAAGTCAAACCCATTTTTATTGAGAGATACAAAAAGGCCTTATAAAATGGGATAGAGAGCATAGCTGGCGATGCCACAGGTGTTTCTGCCGTCTCGGATCATGCGCATGTAGCCTCCTTCACCCCAGCTTGTGCCCCAACTGAGGACAGAGAGAAGGTTAGATTTAACACCTTAATTTACTCAAATCAGAATTTCCAAACTTGGTCCTGTAGGACTTTTCCACTAGCACATTTGAGTGTTTTCCCTTCACCTGATTCAGCTCATTCACCCTTCACAAGATTAATAACAGTGTGTTAGAGCAGAGAAAAGACTAATATGTGGAATATTCTAATACTGGAGTTCACGTGCACTCTGTATTTCTCTGCTTTAAAGGAGCAATTTGGAATTATTAGAGCCCTCTGCTGCCTGTGTGGCAAATTGCAACTGCAATGGAAATACTGATAAGCCTTTTCCTTCTCCCCCACCCAAGTCCACCATCTCTGTTTAAACTATGCATTCCAATATGGATATTTATTTTTTTAAAGGAAAAGGGGCAGAGCTGAGCATATCTATTATGACTGGGGGCTGAGTTAATTTCCAGGCTAGAAAAATGTAAACAGAAGCCCAAAAACGAAGAAACTAGCGAGATCCACTGCACGGAAAGCTTGTAAATCACAGTTTTTCTAAGGTATCTTTGAAATTATATGACTGTTAAAGGTCTAAAAACACTTGTAAATATCACAAACTACACCTTTACCACACCCGATGCCACATGCTGCATAATTATTAGGGTTAGAGTGTTTTCAGAGTGTTCATGTTTTTCCTGATTTAACACAACTCATGCTAAGTATCCATAGAATATACAGGTTACACAAAGCATGTGCTAACGTCCCTGTCTCATGTACATACTGTGAAATATGCAATTGTTGTAATTACAATACTTACTACACTGTTCAATCTGTTACGGTATCCCCTCGCTTCACAGTTCTTAATTTGGTTTTCGTGTTGTCTCGTGTTGTCTTGTCATTGGTTCGTTTCACTGATTGTGTTCACCTGTTCCTTGTTTCATACCCCGTGTTTCCTTGTGTCTGTGCGAAGTCTTACCATGCTTTTGCCGCCAATTTCAAGCCATGTTCCTAGTTTGTGTTTTTTTTTTTGTATATCTAGTTCTGTGTTTCTCATTGATTTGACACTGGCCTATTTTCTGTTTTTGAATGTGGATTATCCAGTGTTAACCCTGTCTGCCTGTGCTTTGACCTTGGCTTGTGACTGCAATTTCTGGTTTGCCCCTAATAAACCCAACACCGAGCTCACGCACTTGCGTCCTGCATCTAACCGCACGTTACACAATCTGTGCATTTTTTACATACTCCACATACTGTATTTTGTGCAAAGCTCAGTAAATATTAGAATTTTTAATGCTTGCACTCTTCACTTAACCTTTTTCATATTCTAATCTGACTGTGTTACAATGTCAACCGCCAAAGTCAAATTTCTAAGTAAGTTATAAGCAATAAAAACGATTCTGATTCTTATTCAACTCAGTTCATTAAAAATATTTTTATTAGTTAGGCTGACGGTTAACGAGCAGATAAACACTAAACATATTCTGACCCCACTGATCTGAATGAACAGAGAAAGAAGGATGTGCTTCTCACCTGTTTTTGATAATCCAATAGTCTCTGCCGCCCTCTGAGCCATAGCCAACCAGAAGCACTGCATGGCTCAGGTTGTTCGGATTGCACCTAGGCTCCTCATAGATCCCTGCCAGAACATTTCAAATAATTTTAATGTGAAAGAAAAATACACCTTTATTTATGCAGCATTGCTTTCTTCAAAGCAACACAGACGCAAACGTACCTGGCGAGTTAGGACATTGTTTCAAGACTGTCAGCTCCATCTTTGCTACATATACTAGATTTTGGACCTGACTTTCTCTGATTCATAAGCCTATATGATTATGCGTGATTTTTTTATTTTTATGCTTCATATGCCTATAATTACTATATGTAGAATCTGTGTTGTTAGAGAAATATCCATCTTAAAAAGAGGATTTCTGTATGCCCCATCCTACATATGACCATCATAAGTGTTTCTGTTAATCATTCATTTAAAAAAGTCACCAAAAAGTGAGCAAGGCCACCATCTTTAACCCAAGACACAAAAGGGAGTGTCAGATAGATTAAAATTGCAAATTAATATGGTACAAAGTGTCGAGGAAGGGTTTATTGGGTGATCAGTGATGTACAGGATCATGTTTAAAATATAAAAAGATGCTCTCTTTCGGAGCAGGAGGGACAGAGAGACAGTAGCTAGGAGGTCTATGATTGCTTGAAGGTCATGTAGCTCTTAGAAAACTGTACTAAACTGTACCTTTCCTTGTTGCTGGTGTGGTACCCTCTGGAAACGTGAATATAGTGTACCTTTAAAACTAATTTAAGGTACATAATTGGATCTTAAGGACCATTGTTGTGCTTTTAGAGTAAAGCTTTAAAGATAAATTACATGCACCTTTGCAGGTAAAAGATACATACTAAATATATAAAAGATGTACCCTTGAGGGTACCACCCTAGCTACAAGGAAAGGTACAGTTTAGTATCTCTTTTTCTGAGAGTGTGAGTGTGTTAAGTCTTCTTAAGTGTTCTAAATGTTTTATTTTACTTTGTTCTGCATTTTTAATCTAGGCATCATAAAAATGTTCTTGCCAGACCCTTTTTTTATTAAATCCACTCTAACCAGGGCAATATTGATCTCTTTGGACAGGTTTTTTTGGGGTGTTACTTAAGAATTCACAGGAATTATAACCCATTAGCTGTTATTTATAGTTTTCAATCATTTGAACTGCTTACCCGAACTATAGAACAGAAAGCTTGGGTGGTCAGCATCAACCGCAACAGTGATCGGACCGACAGTGGCCAAAGCGTCAGCCAAAGCCTGTTCATCTCCATTGGGAATGAACCTGTAGTCACTGATTTGAGCCACAACTTTGTTACTGTCATAGAAGCAGGGTTGTGTGTCCTGATAAATGAGATAAAACAAATAATTAAGAAACTTTCAGACTGAACTATTCTACAAGTCTGGATTGATTTAAAAAAACAGCTACTAACCAACGCTCACGTCTGACTGACCCACACAACACAGTTGTAAATTATATTTAAAAATATATGTACAGTATCTTATCTTCCTATCAATTATTAGGAATATAAACATTAATGGAAATTAATGGAAATATTTATAAAAAATTTAAAGACACATGAAAACCCTTTCCATGTTTGGGGGAGGGTACATATGAGAGTGGGGGAATAGAAAAAACACTAACATCACCTTTTTGTTTCAGATTTACAAATATCAGTAATTTTTTAAGACTTTTTATTTAAATTTGTTACTGTCAGATCAAGTCGTGTAATATTAATGTGATTTTTTTTTTTAATGGCTTTTCAAGCTCGTTAGGAAAACTGAGCCCAGTATATAATGTTTCATGTTCTAAAAAAATCATATTGAGATATTTTTTGTTAAATGGCAGAACAGAATTTAGTAGAACAGAAGGGTTATCGTTAAGGTAAAACAGCTGCCTAGCAGAATAAGATATAGTTCTCTGAATTGCACTCACCACTGAGGTATAAGGGTATGTTTCTGAGGCTTGCAGCCCGTTGTTGATCACATAATCGTAAGCGTTAGCCATCCAGGCCCCGCTGCAGCCGTACGTGCCATAGGACCATGAGCAGTCCACCAGATTTTGCTCACTTAGGGACACCAGATGGCCTGTGTTCTTGAACATTTGTCCCTCGATGGCACCTGTAGTGCTGAAGGCCCAACACGACCCACAGTAGCCCTGAGTGGGAAAACAAGACTCTTTAATGCATTTGTGAGTTTCTGATATTCTGACACTTGTAATGTATTGGTACAGCCATATACTATACATTTCTTTGTTTCAATAAATAACTATTGCATCGCAATTACGTTTACATTGATTCATTTGTCAAAGCGGCTTACAAATGAGGCAGAATGCAAACGAAGCATAGAACTGTTAAAGAGCTGACAGCACCTTCTGTGCTGCAGTGAAGTGATAACTGACCTGTTTAAATCCAACATGTTGAAAAAAACATCACTGTTGTTACTGGATGTTCAACGAGTGTTTAAAAAATTTCACATGTTCAGTAATGTCCTATTATTAATCGTCATTCTTTGATTCTTTGATGAACACACAGAAGAAAAATATAACATTTGTGGTACAGTAATACATTAGAAGGACACAGCATAATTGATTGAGCTTTCACAATTTAGAGCAGATCCCAAGTGTGGTTTCTGAAGGATACCTAACGTTAGTGTTAGCTTTGAATCACCCGAATGCTAAAATTACCTTTATCAACTGAAGTGGCAAAAATACTTAAATGTCCCACTTAAAAATGTATTTCTGCATCTTCAAAATACAAAATACTGGATATTAATGTAATATCTTTTTCAGTTGCAGTATTTTTTGGTTCATTTTAATATATTTACATGTGCCATGTTTTGTATTATGTATTAAAATACATTTCAGTTTTTGTCCATCCCTGAGTGATCCCAGCACTTATAAATTATACAATCTTACAAGTTGAAGGATGCTAACTTGCAGTATAGTGCCTTGTATGAACAAAACTGCAAACAGACCTACAGAAATACATACACACACACACACACACACACTCAGTGGGAGAGTGTTGAAGGTGTTTTGGTGCCAACATTCAAGTGTTCTTTGAAGTCTTCAGGGATTTCATGTTCTGTAAGTGTGTTATTGCATAGAAATACAGCAGGCTGAGAAAAGGTAAACCTCACCTGGTCTTTAACCTCTGTGACGTATCCCTGCTGTCTGTAGTCCACCGTGGACTGCAGCAGTTTCCTAGCGTGGTAGCGTAGCTTGCGTGCATTGGCAATCTTTCCCTTCCTTTGTGCATTTCCATATACCTTGGCGCCCAGTAACCGACGATACTCTGGCCGAGTCTACATAAAAATAAAGCATTTTATTCTACTTAACAATGGATATCCCATAATTTTTATTTAATAGCAATACAATTGTAACATTTAAAAAAAAAGATTATTAGCAATATACTGTGTGTATATACACTCACTGAGCACTTTATTAGGAACATGTACACTTTCTCATTCATGCAATTATCTAATCAGCCAATCGTGTGGCAGCAGCGCAA
>JAOUQW010000004.1:10758978-10769030 GCA_028565825.1 Olivaichthys viedmensis
AACATGCTGGGATATGCGAAGAATCAATTTCACTGTACTGTACTTGTATGTGTATATGTGACAATAAAGGAGCATTCATTCATTCTATTCTATTCTATGTGCTTTAAAATCTTAACGGGATACAATCCAGATACAAGACGCATGTGTATTTATTGTATAGTGTATATTTGCACTCGTCCTCACTGTCGTGAGGTTATATGTAGTCTTGTATGGCGTGCTGCTGTATTGTTGCGTGTTGGTCCTGTAGAAAGGACATTTCATTTCAATGTATTCGAGGTATATGGAGAAATGACAATAAAAACCTACTTGAACTTGATGAAATGACTAGGTGTAAACGGAGTCCTAGATTACAAAAGGACCCTTTTAATATTGATTTAACTCAAACGCAGACCAATGCTGTCTCTTTATCTGTCATGTATATTGTATTTGAACTAAAGTGCTGCAATAGACTGTGCTCTGTTTTGCAGATGACGCTCAGGGTGAGAAGGCCAAGCAAAGCATCAGGGCGAAGTGTGCAGACTACCTGGACAGAGCCGAGCAGCTGAAGGAATATCTAAAAAAGCAAGAAAAGGCGCCACCCACCAAGTCTGTCAAAGTGTCTGATGATAAGGGGTCAGTCTTTCTGCACAAACCAGCTGATGGATTCACCATCAGTAGGATATTTATTCAACAAAATGTCTATTTACAGGAATGACAGTGATGATGGCGATAATTCAGAGAAGAAGAAATTGCAGGGTCAACTTCAAGGTGTGTGAGAGAGCTTCTTGGATGCTTTAAAAAAAAATCTAACATCACATCACATTGAGGCTAGTTTTGTTTCAGCCAAAGAGACACAAGTTCACAGCATCATGTTAATAAAGGACCTGTCTGTAGTTATTAGCAATTGCTATGTTTTGCAGGTGCCATTGTCATGGAGAAGCCAAACATTAAGTGGAGTGATGTTGCTGGCTTAGAAGGAGCCAAAGAGGCACTGAAAGAGGCAGTCATTCTACCCATTAAGTTCCCCCACCTTTTCACAGGTACAAAATCAAATACATAGTTGTAAAAAAAATGGTATGTATATGTATTTACTTGGCAGAATCTCATCCAAGCGTAGAGCTGAGCAGTTGAAGGGCCGAACAGTGGCTCTCTGGCAGTGCTGAGATTTTAACTCATAATCTTGTGGTTATTAGCACAGATCCTTAAACTCTGAACCATTCCACCTAAATGGCACATTTGAGTTTTGAGGTACAGTTAGTGCTGCACAATTTATCACATCTTAATAATAAAAATGTTTTTTGGCTTTCTCATTAAATTAAATTCTAACATTGGGAGATATGCAGTACATTAGTACATTGGGTTTTATTGCCTCTGGTGCGTTAAATCACCCCATTCATGTGTTTTAACTGTTTGATTGGATTGAGTGGTGGAATGATACATTTTCTAATTGTGTTTAAATTTGGCCTTTAAAACATTAACACTTTAATCAATGTGACTTAAGATAAGTTCTCTTAAAAGAGAATTATATGTTTGAAGAAATATCGGCTTATAATGTACAGTGTGGAAGAAAAGGCGTAATTTTAAATTGAATAATGATCAAGTGCAATAAACCTGTTTTGTTCCTGAATTATCTGAATAATTGTGATAAATAATCGTAATTTTTTATGATTATAACCATTATTGTGCCGCCTCAAGTTCACTGTTTTATTGCCACAGCATTTGATCAAGTGACAGCAATTATATAAATTCATAGCAATTATTAAAACAATAAGAATGACAATTGTAAACAGCAGTTCTGTTATACAAAACAAGAACTATTTGAATCATGGAACTTTGAGGTCCGTTATCAGTAATCCGCACAAGAAATAACCTTTTTAGTTATTTCTTTAATCTTAGTGCTTCACCTTCATTTAGTTTGCACTTTTATTCATGCCCAAGAACTCCTTTGTTTGTTTGTACTCCCTTTTGTTTTAAACTGATGTAATCTTGTAATCCTTCACCCCCAGGAAAGAGAACTCCATGGAGAGGGATCTTGCTTTTTGGCCCTCCAGGTACAGGGAAGTCCTACCTGGCTAAAGCAGTGGCCACTGAGGCCAACAACTCAACCTTCTTCTCCATCTCCTCCTCTGATCTGGTGTCCAAATGGCTGGGTGAGAGCGAGAAGTAAGTCTGGGTGCTGCACTCGAACAAGAAGGTGCATTCAAATAACACAGTCGTGGCACAGAAACTGTGACCTGAATATTATGTACATGTAGTGTTTTCCAGTATGGAACTTTAGAAGATCCTGTTGTGTACTTGTGCTTTTAATCCTAATTGCAGTCCTAACTCGGACTGTTCAGTGAATCAGACAGTTCACATTTCAGTTATAGGGAAGTTTTTATCATGTGGGATTTTATTGGCTTCATAGTGATGCTTCAGTTGCTATTTGCCATAACCAAAAGCTCAGTCAGCACATGTGACATCACTTTGTATGTTCTCAAGTAGTAGCTCTGAAGACCTGTAATTGGTAGGTGTTTTAACAAGGAACAGGGGTGTCAAACTCAGTTTTGTACTGTATAATGAATTAATTTCTTTAACTTATTATTGCAAGTAATGGTAAGTACTTTTATTACATGGGTAACATCAATAATTTATCTACAAAAAAAATATTCCAAGAAAGTAAAAATGAAATTTGGGTGTATCCTGCAACAAGACAATAACGTAAGGCAAAATCAAACAGAAAGATAGCAACAGAAAAGAATCAAAAGGGAGGAGTCAAAGTTTTGCCGTAACCCTCTGGGTCTCGATACCTAATTTAAAGAAGACAGTGTATGACATCTATCAATGGATATTAGCTATTGGAGAATATTTATAGCACACTTTAAAGAGGAGATGCAAACTGTAAAACTGATATCATTTTAATTTATTTACAATAATATCTTAACATACACTTTTTGTCCATCTTTGTTACTTGTGATAATGAAGGAACATCTGTGAAACCCAACACACCAAGTTTGCGCGGGAGGAATGTAATGAAGCAGTGGGCTGTTACGGGCCTGTGGGCCTTGAGTGTGTGCTACAAATACTAAGAAATGGAGTTCCAGCTGCAGTGGTATATTGTAACATGCTGTATGTTACTGCTCAGCTCCTTGATAATCTTCCCCTACGGCCTTCTCCAGGTTGGTGAAGAACCTGTTTAGCTTGGCTCGGCAACACAAACCCTCCATCATCTTCATCGACGAGATCGACTCGCTGTGCGGCTCCAGGAGTGACAACGAGAGCGAAGCAGCTCGCAGGATCAAGACGGAGTTCCTGGTCCAGATGCAAGGGGAGTTGAGGGGTTGACACATGGCTGGTGTTTTAAATTCAGTGACGGAATATTAAAGGGCTAATTATAAATTTTTTGGCTGTAACTGTAGGTGTTGGAAATGATAATGAGGGAATTCTGGTGCTCGGAGCTACCAATATACCATGGACTTTAGATTCTGCCATCAGAAGAAGGTGAGGGACTTATGGATTGGTATATTGAACAGAAGTATTTCTTTTTGGCATTGACCTTTCCATATTCATATTCACATAAGATCAATCTTATCAGGGATATTTTTTTTTAAACTATTTTTATACCAATTCTGACATCAAATCTCATGAACTGCTAGTTGTAAACCAATAACAATTTTTTTTTCTTTTGGTAATCACTGGATAATATAATTATACCTGAAATCATTCTTGTCCATGTAAAAAGAATACGCTCAAGTGTGACAATTGATGATCTGTCTCGTTTCACAAATTCACACCAGATGAAATTTATAGAACATGACGCTTGTATAATGAATGCACATCTTCACAGTGCTGCTAGAGTTCATTAGTGCCAGTTTGATGGCTGATACTGTTGCTGCTGTCAGGATTTGTGCATTTCTACTTCTGTGTTTGTATGGGTCAGGTTTGAGAAGCGCATTTACATCCCACTGCCTGAAGACCATGCGCGATCCTTCATGTTCAAGCTCCACCTCGGTACAACCCCAAACAGCCTCACCGACGATGACTTCATCACGGTGGGACGGAAGACCGAGGGCTATTCGGGCGCTGACATCAGCATTATTGTCAGGGACGCTCTGATGCAGCCCATCCGCAAAGTGCAGTCCGCCACGCACTTCAAAAAGGTGGGCGTGGACATACACTAGCGTTTAAAAGTGTGGAATTACCCGTTTATTTTATGAACAGTCATTATTCTGTTCACTAAACTCTTATAGAATGTAGTAGAGTTAATATAACTAATATAAACCAGACACCAAAAGGTATTTTTAGGTTTTGTTTGGTATTTAAAGTATTTTGGGAAAAAGTTATTTAAAGTTAAATGATAGAAATTTAATGATAAAGGAGAAACGACTACACATAGATAATTCCAGTATATTATTTAAGTATCTATTTCAAGATTTGATCACCGCTGTCCAAAAAAAGAGGCATTCTGGATATTAATGTTTGTAGTAACATCACTCTTGATGCTATAAAACTTTCATAGTCATTTTGGAGTCATTATTCTGGACACATGATGTTTTACAGCTTTCTACAAAGGATTTGAAACCTAAGTGCATAAACACTAGAATCATATTACAATCATTTTATAAACGCATCTGAAACAAAGTTCATATTACTGAAAGCATTGATTCCAAACTTTTGAACGCTAGTGTACTTTATTGTGGCTATTTGATCAGGGCTAAATTTCCCCTAATTGGAGATGGGCATTTTGGGCAAAAGTACTATTAGAATTTTTCCAGGCATTATTTGAATAATGTTCGAATACCCAACCAGCCCCACAAAAAGAAACGCACAAAAAGATCATTTATAGCACAAAACACAAAAGGTTATTTTTCTCTGACAAAAATAGTGTCTGGCAACCTTTAATAGGCTACAATAACGTTTTTTTACTGACAAATACAGCCTATAAATAATTTTATTATAGGGGTTCTGACACTTTTGGTTCTTGAATTGGAAAATGCTGAGCGAAACTAATTTGAGTACTATTAATAATAGTCAAAAAACAGCTAATGTACTATTCACTTTTTTAAGACGTGAATATTCAAATATTCAAAAATATCCCTACTATTCGTGTCATCTTAACTATTGTATATGTGCACTTACGTAATCTGATTAATGGGTAAACTATGGGTCTACATGAGTCGGTCAATAATCGGATATCTTTCTAAAAACATGATGCGTTGGACCTCTGCAGTTGCTTTGATCCTGCCAGTGATCCCACCAAAGAAGAAGGACGTGACTTAAACTTTGTGCTGCATTTTTTTAAACATGGCGTCACTTTACTAGCAAATATTTATTCGGGATTATTCTTTGGGGGAAAAAAATAGTAGTCTTGAACTGAGTCTATGGTGTTTAGTGCTTTCGGTGCAGTTCTTCTCTATTCGGTTGTTTCCCACTCCCGAAACCGCTCCTAATAAATTTGTCCTATCAGTTGGAGAGGAAAAAGAGGCACACAAATGCCATACCTGTGCATGTCTAAGTCCTTTTAACTATAGAATCTTTGGCGGCAGACACATTTCAGAGAGAAGTTGGGGATAAAGCGGGTATCCCAACATTCTCTGCGCAACAGGCACATGTGAAACAGGACTTCCACACAATTGCTGGGTTTCTCAGCATCACAGGGGCTACTGACTGCACTCATGTCGCAATTAAACCACCATCAGAAAATAAATTCAATCATGTTCATTGTAAGGGTTTCCATTCCATGAACGTGTAGCTGATTTGCGAGTATATTACGTATTTGTATATAAGCATGTAAGATCTTACATAAAAATAATCATTTTTTATTATTAAACTGCACAGCCTGGTGACTGTCCACTGATTAGAATTCAGAAATATTTGCTTCAGAAAAGTTTATGGTTGCACATTTCTCTGTGGTACTATCAGGAGGTAGGTACCCTTTAAAGAGGGGTTATGGTTAATTGTGGGCGTGTCCGTATTCAAATAATCAGCTAAATGCATGCGTACATTGGCTATGAACAATTAGTATTTATTAAACTTCACTACTTACTTGTGCAGTCCACCTGCCTGCACACATTTGATGAATCCCAATTTTTATTGTGTAATTTAGAACTTTTTTCTACGCATTGTTAATAAATGAGGCCCAGGTGTCTTTATCAGATTTCTTGAAATCGGACAATGTCTTTATTCGGATACAATATATCACGGTATGCTTTTTATGACCACTTGTATAACTGTTAAACTGCTAGAATCAGATAATGATTGTATTATTGTGAACCTGAATTCCCACACACTTGATTGAACTATGGTCCTGTACTTCTCCATGTGGATTTCTGTAACT
Organism: Olivaichthys viedmensis; assembly: GCA_028565825.1. Taxonomy (NCBI): domain Eukaryota; kingdom Metazoa; phylum Chordata; class Actinopteri; order Siluriformes; family Diplomystidae; genus Olivaichthys; species Olivaichthys viedmensis. The sequence goes on from JAOUQW010000004.1 coordinate 10,765,274, forward strand.
CTGTTTTATATGGACAGGTCCGTGGAAAAACGTGGAACAACCCGGATGTTATAGTGGATGACCTTATGACCCCTTGCTCACCGAGCGACCCGAGTGCGATAAACATGACTTGGGTAGATGTGGCGGGTGATAAACTCCTGGAGCCGATCGTCAGCATGGTGAGGATGATGTGCAAAACCTAAAAGAGATATTATACTATATCTCAGTGCAAACGTGAGCATCAGCACCTGGGCTTATATCAGCTTATACCTCTATCTCTTATATCTGGGAAGTGAGTATGTGGAATCGAGGATAGCTTGGTTCCTCTGTCCCCAACACCTGCATTCACATCAGCAGCAACGTGACGCAACTTAGGGGCTTGAAGAAGTGAATTGACGATTTACAGCAACACGAGGCGAAGTGAAGTTGGTGAGCGGAGTGAGGCGATAAAGTTGACCAGAGTTTAACTTCATACAAATAATAAGCGATGTGGTGACTACCAATGGGAGCAATGATATTCAAAGAATGGGAGTGAGGGAAAGTGGGGCTTTATTTTTGCTTCCTATCAGATATTAGTTCCTAGTAAAGATGAAGGCGAAACTAATTTTTGCAACTAATCTTTTGCTTGTGAAATTAGCTGTTTTGATTATATAGGGCTCAAAACTAATTTGATAATAATTTAATAATTTAAATTAATAATTTAATAATTTAGCTTAATAAACCTATGACTCTTCGATCCACACACATAAGATGGCCATTGCACGAGCTAGGCTACCAGTAAAACCAAGCAATCAGCAGTAAACTCAAGTTGGGAGAGCTTACTAGCGACCAGTTTATAGCAATTCGGACGCCGTAAACACTGCAGCAGCAGTGCAAGTATTAAATGATTTTGTTAAAGGAAACTGCTAAAACATTTTTTACATGGAGTTAAGAGACTTGTTCATTTTTGACTGGTATGTTCTGTAAAAAGTAGGTGTTTTAAAATCGTATATTAATTAATTTGAATAGCTGCACAGCATCTGGAAATACTGTTTCTATAATGTTATCAGTACTGGTAAAGCATAATGTTAATGGTATATATGACTTAACACTAGAATAAAATTAGGTTAAAACCCACAGCATTAACATTCCATTATAGCTTCAAAATTCAAGCACTGCTCTTGGTATGGCCCTTTGCTGCAGTCGTGCACCTCTCAGGTCTTACGTCCGTGTGTCTTATCCCCAGGCGGACATGCTAAGGTCGCTGGAGAAAACCAAGCCCACTGTAAATGAGGAAGACTTGGAGAAGCTGAAGAAGTTTACTGAGGACTTCGGTCAGGAGGGCTAACTATGCCACAACCCTAAATGACAAAAAACAAGCAGCACCTTTTCTTTTATGCTTTTTGTTTTCCATTTTATCTTTTTGCTCAAAGCACTGAGTTTATTATCAATACTTTTTGTAATAACCTTGTTAAGCTACATAATGTAGCCTGCATGGAAATGTCTACCCACCTAATGTAGGGAAGAACTGAGAGAATTTATTTATTGTATGTGGATGTTCTATGGGAATATTAAGCTGTAACTGGGCACCTGCTTATTTTCTGTAATAACTGCAGCTAATGGAAGATACCAGGACATGCACTTTAGTTGCCAGTTTATTAGGTACACCTACTTTGTATCAACATTTATCAGCCATTTAATCAGGTACATCTACCATATAGGTCACTTTGTAGATGTATAATTTCTGGCTGTAGCCCATCTGCTGCTATGCACCATCAATGGAAAGGGACCCACCGCTGACCAGATATTATTTGAGTGGTAGATGATTCTCATTTATTATTTAATTTAGTAGTTGTAACATTAGGGCTTCCTGGTGATGTATGCAAGCTGGATAAATCATGGTAAGCAGAGCTCTGGAGGTCGCCTTGTGATAGACCAATACTGACCCCTACTGACACGCCCCTTTTCCTACGGCAAGCGACTGGGTCATTTAATCCAAAACGTTTGGGAAACGCGTTTCTATATAGACTTGTGTTAGGCGCCTAAAAGTAAAATATTGGGGATCTTAAACATTCAAATGTAGATTTTCACTTTGGAATGTGCAAATATTATGTACATTCGAATAGTGAAATTCATTTTGGCAGCCCTAGCGTGTATATAATATATACAGACGGGTAACAAATTAAAGGAAAAACCAACATAAAGTGTCTTAGTAAGGTGTTGGACCACCACGAGTCGCCAGAACAGCTTCAATGCTCCTTGGCGTAGATTCTACAAGTCTCTGAAACTGTACTGGAGGTACTGATGGAGCACTGTTCTACCAAAAGATCTTCCAACACTTGGTGTTTTGATGATGGTGGTGGAAAGCCGCTGTCTAACACGTTGCTCCAAAAACTCCCATAGGTGTTCAACTGGGTTAAGATCTGGTGACTGCAAAGGCCATAGCATATGATTTACATCATTTTCATACTCATCAAACCATTCAGTGAGCCCTCTTGTGCATGTCCTGGTATCTTACATTAGTTACTGCATCTTTCATAATGCTTATGAAACTACAGTGACTTGATGTCTATTACTGATATTTGTATGTTTAATTATGTGTGCAATACCAGATCAGTGTATGGGTTTGCTGATTCTTGTGAACCCATGTGGGTTTTGTCTGTGCAGTTGACTTTTATACACCTGCCAATAAAGGGGTCAAATTGTACTTTTCCCTCTTTTTGTCATTGTCTTCTTTTGAGATGTCTGTGGAAATGTCAAGGAGTAAAGCAGTTATGTACAGGAAATGTTGATGGTTGACTACTTTCTTTTGTGTTTATGTTTTTGTTTTGTTTTTCTACAGAAAGTTCCACTTTGGAGAGATTACAGTGTTACTCGTGTATCACAAGGGTGAGAGGACGTCTGAATAAGGAAATGAAATCAGGAAAGTGTCTGTTTCCACATCCTGCAATGTTTTGTAAGATAACAATGTTTATAAGATAATAAATAATGTGTGGAATACCACAATGTCTCACAAACGCTGCTAAATATGGTGTAAATAATGTGTGGCTTTGGCTTCAATAACACAAAACAACGTATTTAATATTTTATGTTGTTTCTGCTACTGCGCATGCGCATTTCACCATAAGCGGGACAAAGGCTTGACCACACCAGCCTATTTACTGTAACGGAGATCGTCAGCACGGAGAGTAGGCCGAATACCAAATGGCTTCCTGCTCCCTACACACGTGCACTACATAGGGCAAAACATGATGGTTTCCACACCATATGCAGTGCACTATATGGCCGGTAGGAGGCCAGTTAGGACATGCCCTGCGGCTCAGCTCGGCAGCTGGCTCCCCTGAAACTTCACTAATCTGGGGCTGTATTCACAAAGAATCTCAAGGCTAAAAGTAGCTCCTAACTGGCACATTTAGTAAACACCTAAAAAATAAAAATATTTTTTTTTTTTTAAAGGCATGTTTATCCTATTTTTAGGATTTTGTTTTATCAAAACTATCTGCGAATAATAGACTTAACGTCTTAAGTTTCCAAAGTTCACTGTTTATTCAATACATTTTTAGACCACTGATCTGACCACTTTATTTAAAAAAAAAATAGTGTCTCTATTATAATCGATATGGCAAGAAAGAATGGAATACATTACTGACTGTGGTAATTGTCCTATTTTCTGAAGAAATGGTTCCTTCAGTGGTGTGGTCAGTGGTTAGGGCACTGGGCTAGTGATCAGAAGGTCGTGGGTTCAAGCCTCAGCTCCACCAAGCTGCCACTGTTGGGCCCTTGAGCAAGGCCCTTAACC
>JAOUQW010000004.1:10785949-10800976 GCA_028565825.1 Olivaichthys viedmensis
CCACTACTAGCTAGCCTTCTTTTGACACTACTTTTGCTGATTGGAGTCTCTCGTTCTTTATTCAGCACATTCTGTATTGTGATGAAGTTGCTGTTCTCTCTCTCAGTGAACAAAGCTTTATGTATTGCTCTTCTGATGGTGTGCTCGCTTTTGGTCTGCCTGATCGTGCTTTGGATACGACTGATCCAGTTTCAGCAAAATGTTTTAGAGTGCCATACATTGACAATGAAAAAAATCTCAGATTTTCAATGTGGTCTCAGACTTTTGGACCCCACTGTATATCCAAAGCGACTTACGAATGAAGCAGAATCCAATTCAAGCATAGAACTGAGCAGTTGAGGGTTAAGGGCCTTGCTCAAGGGCCCTACAGTAGCTCTCTCTCTCGGGTATGCCTAGGACTCTCAACCTTCCAGTTACTAGCAAAGAACCTGAGTTACCACTGCCCTGAAAATAATTACACATGATTATCATCACACAATCCAGAACTAAAGTTAACAGGAGCATTTGCCAAAGTTATAATGTCTGACATTTGTATCACAAGTCTTGAATGTGCACTGCAGATACTTAGAAAAAAAAAGGTTCAATCAGTTGTCCCTCTAGGGAAACCCTTCAACATTCTATGTAGAACCCTACAACTGAGTGTAAGCTAAGAATCCTTAATCATTCAAAGAACAGTCGAGGAACTCTTTTTTTCTAAGTGTGAACACTCTTAGAAAACAGAACCCTTTAATAGTTCCTGCAGGTGGACAACCGAAGAACCCTTCAGGGTGCGAGATGGAACCTTTTCTTCTAAGAGTGTAGTTTCCACTTCTTGAATTGAGATCACCCTCGTGTTCTCAGTCAGTGCTGAAAAAGAAATAATCTGATATGTTCATGCAGCTCGAGATTGAAGTGATTTATGCAGCAAGGTCTAGCTAATGGTTGGCAATAATGGATTGAGTTTTGTCTTAATCCTCTTGATTTTCTGAACAGATTACTCAGACCAATTACTAGAGGGATCGTGTGACTGAGAAGAGGTATAAAGAAAGCAAAGATGTGACCACTCAGCATGCAGCGGGTCAGGAACATAGTGTAGTTGTCAGCAATAAAACAAGAATTATGGCTCTTTTTGGATGGGCATTTCTAAATCTGTGGAAAACTGCTAACTGAAAGGTAATGCCAACTTTTTGAGTGACATATGCTACATGATCTACTGACACTGGAGTGAAAAAAGAAAGAAAACATGTACATTGTTTTAGTCATCTATTAGATACTGTACCTAAATGTTACTGGTCAACAGGACAGATTTAATCATGGTTCTGCTTTGCTATGCTGAAAGCCTATTGCCTTTGTGTATTGTTTCTTAGGAGCAGTGGGCCTTTGGAAGTTCTGAATGACTTTTGTTTAGCATTTAAGCAGGTAATTATAATATGTATGTGAACAAATAGTAGAAAAATAGACTATTTCACAGCATGCGGCCCATCAGAGCAACAGTCTGTTTATATGTCCGTTTCACAGGAGAACGAACACGGCTGGTTCTTGTTACAAGTGGGCAGTTGACACATTAAGTGGAGCAAAGTTGACGAAATGTTGAGTCTGTTTCAAAATTAAGCAGAGAGAACAAATGTGATTTTTCGTGAGGCCTCTCGGTAGAGCCTCAGGTTTCAGGCAAGGGTGTCTCGGTTTTTTGCATCCTTGGCACCAGCTGCACATAAAGTTCAGGACCCAGCCCAGTGATCTCTGTTACATTTGGCTTTGCTTCACTCCAGGCCCTCGGCTCAGGGATCCCTATACTTTCTACTTGAATAATACACCAGCAAGGATTTTTACTGACTTCAAACATCAGTTTCAAGCGAGAGATTTTTTTTTAGCAGCTTGTCTATTATTCTTACTCAGGATCCATTGAGATTATGGCTATAAATCACAGAGCACATTGAGAGCACTGAATCAGTCAAGTCTGTAATCTTAATCAACAAAGGAAATTCTTTGGCAGCTGGAGAATGCGCCTGGAGATTCCTGAGACTTCCTTCCCTCTCGCAGTTTAAGATTCCTTACTCTTTTTTTTATCCCCCTTTGGAAGGGTAGAATTACGCCCCTCCCACAAAGGGGCTGACCTTGGTGGCAGCATCACCAATAGCCTCTCAGCTTTGTTGCCATTAAACCCTTCGTCCAGCCTATCCCTTTCAGTAATGGTCATGCCTGTCTCCTGAGCAACACAGGAATCTGAACACATGTGGATCTTTAACAGTCAGGCTCAACCCACGCAGCGTAGCATTGGAGAGGTGCTCATGGAGGAAGAAAGTGTGAGATAGACGATGAGAAGTGTGAAGCAAGGGAAGAGAGTCAGGAGGCCAAAGTCATGTTCTTAAGAAGTGGGAGTGTTCATAGAAAAACTCTCTCTTCACACTTAAGCCACCTCCAAAACAGCTGGAACAGGGCAGAACGAGGAAGAGAGAAAAACAGAAAGAGCAAGAAGGAGAAGTCACTTATGATGTTAAATCAGAAATTGAACTGACTGACTTGGACTGACTTTATATGTGAATACGTGACTTGTTTGTTAACGGACTTTCAGATGGAGGTCAGCATAAAATGGGATTCAACAGAGAAAATGAGGTAAGATGCTGAGGTCTTTTTTCCATCACTACACGATTCAGAATAGTTAACTTGCATGCTGCAGAAGTCTATCCTTTAATCATACATTAGATCCTACTACCTGAAAATATTTTTGGTCATTTTATTATTGGTGAACAAGACCGATTAAGTCAGGGGTTGTGCATTGTTTCTGAGCACCTTTGTAAGAGCCATGGGAAATTTGACAACAGATTGTTTTAGCTATTATTCGATTTGCCTTTGATATATTCCGCCTTTACTGCTGGAGTAAAATGTAATGATTGGAGTTTAAATAGACCAACCAAATGATCAAATTCTCACCACAGGGATTGTCAACACATTATCTAACGCATTGGTCCTTTGACATAAGGCCCAGGGCCCTCAGGCTTTTTAAACAGAAGATGCTATGCTGTTGACGTTCAAAACCCGGAGAGACTTCCGCCTTGAGCAGATTGTGTCCTTAGTCATTTGAGGAATTGCTTGCCTGGGTGCAATGTAATGTGTTATTAAAGGTTAGCTGTATTGACATACTTAACTGATCCTTGTTTAAAGGAAAGTGGTCAAAATCTGAGTTGTCAGCTTGGGCATGTGGAAGGAGGAAGGGAGAAACTTTACCATGGTTGCTTACAAATTCCATTGAAATGGCCTCATTAGTTCCAGAGATATGGATTCCAAGATACTGAAAGAAGGTTCTCGCATATGGACTTGAGATATGAGATACACGAGTTGTCTGCACCCTCACACAGATCTCAGTCTTGCTCTTTTTCTCTTTGTTGGTTTCCCAGAACTGATCATTTTTCTCTGATAATTATAAGGTCGTCTTACCACTACATGAGTGCGCTTTAGTCAGTAAAGAACCAAGTGAAGGCCACATGTCCTTCTCACAGAGTTTTGCCATTACTGAGACCGGCACAGGATTTTCATCTGTGTGTTCACACAGAATGATTCGCCTCGAACATGGTAGAGTGATTTTTGACGACTTGGCACTTAGCGGTACGGTACGGTGCATGTATCTCTGCGCGAGATGCTGGGTGGTCCCGGAAGAGCAAAGGCTGGGATGCGTAATTAGGAGGAGACTAATTAAATCAAATTAGTCTTGAAAAGAACTCAGCCACGCGTGACCATCTTTCCACAGTATAAATTTGTCTTCGTAGGTTTCTCTCTTTTCTAAGCTACTTCAGTGTTTGTTAAAAGTATTTATGGTTAAAAGAGAACGTAGGTTTATGTGTGTTTTTTTTTTTTACCCAGGCAACTAAACATTTTTCAAACTTCAACTGGGAATGACGTTTTAGTCATTTTAGTGTGTTTAACCTCATGTTAACATCAGGCCATGGAAGAATTTTAGCTTTAAGCTACAATAAAGGTGATGTACAGCAAGTAGCCACAAAACAGTAGATAATCCTCAGAGCAGGGCAGAGCAATGGAGATCAGAGTTATGTTCTTATCAGCCAACATTTATTAGTCATCTAAGCTGCCCTCTATCAGTAATGATGTAAAAGCTCTGGGATGTTTGATAAAAAGGACTCCAGAAGTTTGCTTTTGTTCATGACGTCAGCCTTCCATCTGGGGACTAGAACCAGCACTCCCTTTGGCCATTGTGTGCCCAAAGTTCATATACTTTATTAGATTTTCTTTCCTCTGGCTTAGAAATGAAATGAATCTCAGAATCTGCCAATTTCGTAGCATTTTCGTGGTTTGTTGAGCTGCGTGTCACTTTTAGAGCCTCAGCTGTGGTCGGCACAGCAGGTTATCCTTAGTCACGCCAATATTGTGATATTTCAAGATGATTTGTTTGAAATTGTTTTGGAAAAGAATAAGGTTTAGGGATGGAGGTGAAATGGCTGCTGCTTTGAGGAACGTGAAACTCTAGTCCAGGTTTCAATTTGACTGGAACCACATGGAAATGTTGCTAACATGCCTTTTTTGTATAAGGTAGCATACTTTGTGAAGGAATGATAAAATTTTTAAACACACAGATTCAACTCCTCACAACTTGCCTTCTTTCTTCTTACCTTGCAGAACCAATTGGTAAGGGTGATTGCTAAAGCAAATTCCTGGTATTCTTGTCTTCAAGGATGGGCAAAAATCCAAAGTGCATTTTAATACATAATACAAAATGCCCCAAATGAAAATTTCTCAAAATAACTGCAACCGAAAAAATGTATTTAGAAAATACTAGAGAATCAATGATAAAGGTAATGTTAGCGCTGGTGGATGATAGCTAACACTAATGCTAGGTATTCTTAAATCACACTGGTGGTCTTCATTTGTGTTTTGTGAAATTGTGAAAGCTCAATTGATTATGTTGTGTCTTTGGTTTCTAAAGTTTTATTGCACCACATATGTTAATCCGTGGTTAAATTTTTCATCTGTATGTTGGCAAGAGCTTAACATAGCTACAATATCATAGCAGTTTTCCATCTAGCTAGCAAAAATATATGATGAATAATGATAAAGGACATTACAGATCATGTGAAATCTTTTAACCACTCATTAAACATCCAGTAAAAACAGTGATGTTTTTTTTCCAACATGCTGGATAGAAACAGGTCAGTCCACACAGTGCTACGTCTCCATTTCTTTTCTGATGAGTCAGTCAGGTGTTTGGAAGCTGCTGCGTTGTTCATGAACTGTACAGAAGGTCTTATAGAGAGTTTTTAGCCATAGAGCAGCTCTGGTGCGAGTGCTGGCTCTAAAATCCACCAGGATCACATGAGCGTCGGTTTACATGATGTCACCATACAAAGTATTTTCTATACTACAAAAGCATTTTGATACAAATTACATACTGATTTATTCAACAACCATCAAATACATATTACAAAAGAAGAGCATGGTATCACTGAGAGCCTAATATAGTTGAACTCAGGGCCTTTTGCTTTACATGACATGTCACAAACTGTTTTTATACTAATGCATACTGGCAATACATTTCAATTAATTTTGGTGTAAAATCTGTTAATTCTCTGAACTTTCTACCAGATTAATAATGTACTTCAGGCACGGAAAAAACAGGTATAGATTTTACAGGAGTAAAATTCCTGAGCTTATTCTTATACAACAGTCGCTGTTTATCTTGAAACTGGAGACCACCAAATGACTTTGTCCTGCTCTTGTTTCCTATTGTCTCCATAGGTTCTATAACGCTCACCTGACTCTCTGAATGGGCAATGGAGGACGTGGTTGTGGCTGAGGAGAGCGACGCTGTGGCCACTGACTCCCAGTTGAGGGACAGATCAGACCAGGAAGCCGAATACCAACGTCCATCGAGTCCCACCCATGTGCTTGGCTCTCCCATTTCCTCTTCTCTATGCTCTCCCACCCAGCTCCACCAACATGCGTCTGCAGTTTCAGCCCTGCAGTCCAAGGTGAAGGCTCGCTCAGAGCGCACGGCAATCTGGAAACAGCCTGCTAAAAAGAACGATGACAAGAGGGCGGTACCTGGGTTCCACGTGTTGGCATGCTCTGGCACAGGTGCCTGGGGCTCCAGCAGCAGCGATGAGGACATGGAAACTCGTGCACAGGGTTTAACTTTTCACACTGTTGAAGATGAAAGCATTAACGCTGCCACAGGACACGGAGAAGCAGTGAGTCTGGAGAACATCACAGACAACATTTGCAATGACAAACAAAGGATCTCCTCCTCATGCAACAAATCATGGGCTCCACCCAAAGGCTTCTGGGGGGTCACCAGGCCAGAAACAGAATTGTCAAATGGACATGGTGTTCCAGAAAGAGAGGAATCTAAAAGTGGTCCCAACGTTCAGGTTGAGATGCAAATATCAGACAGTGCAGAGAGCCGCCTCCAGAGCTGTGTGCCGAGCGAATCAGGCCGGGCAGTCCCCACAGGGGGCGAACTGTGGCGCGCTGAGAGTCTAGAGAGCGTTTGCAGCAGTGGCAGCGCTCTCTCTCTGGCCGAGAGAGTGGAGATGAACCGGACTGTCCTCAGACAGATGCTTCAGAAAGCCCAGAGGAAGAGCAACGAGGGGCAACAGGCCCCAATTACTGATCAGAGGATGGAGAATACACATAGCAGAGGTACAGCCTAACTGTCTTTGTTGAAAATGACAATCTTAAGAATGTTAGGAAGTTTAAATGTCTCAAAAGTAGGCAATAAAGACATGGTTCTGCGAAAAATTAAATGTAAGCGATCAGCCAAGACATTTTGGTATCATTCCGCCCCCTAGGCCCCGCCTCCCAAAGATTAAAGTCGGAATTGTACTGGGAAGCTGGAAGCTATGAGAATGATAGTATAGTTCCACTTACTATCCCTGCTATTTTACAAAAATGTTTATTTAAAAATCGGATTAAGTAGCTTAGCAATGTTGTTTGAAGCAAGTGAAGATTTGGGCATGTATTTACATAAAATCTTTTAGGTGAGATAGACTTTCACTACTTGTTAGCTCCAATGCAAAACCAAGGACACTAAACATGTCTTGGCTGATCGACTACATTTGGAGTAATTGTGTCAATTTCACTTTTTGTTCAACCATTCTTTTAATTCTAATCATTATTTTGTATGTATGGTATGTCCAATTATTCAATCTATGAACATTTTGCCTTGATAACATACTTTTCTTAGTTTTTAAGAGGCATGTTTAGCAAAATCATCCACTTTATCCACTATTATGTCAGGTGGGCCATTCAGAAATTATCTGATCATAAATGATAGGTGTGAACAGCCACAAGGCACAAGAGTGAGATTGTTTTTCTTGTTTATTTAATGGAGGAGGTGAATTTTAATCACCTTAACCAGAAATTAGAGTCACTGAAACAAGTGTGCAGAGTAACACAAGCAGTCAACAGCTGGAGGATGAGAATGAACATTCCTGGGATTAGACAGAATGGATATGTGATAGAGCCTGGCTCTGTTGGATAATGAAAGGGGAGACAGGAAGAAAAATAACAGGGGTGGGTTTTGTGATTTGGACAGCTAGAGGTGGACACAAACATACACACTCTAATTAAAACTTTGAGAAAAAAAGTCTACAATAATAGGCTACTTGAACTTGTAGAACAGCGCGTAACATACAATACAGAGGTATTATAGTGCCAGCAAAGTGACCCTCTGAACATGTTCAGTTCAGTTACTGATTAATGTAACAGTCACATAGTAACCAGTTGCACTACAATTAGTGACGCTATTAGTTTAACTACATTTCCCAGTAGTGAGGTGGTAGCAGGGTTGTTGCTAGTGGGATGAAAGGTCGTGACAACTCTAAGGGCCCACATAAATTCTTCATTATTATTTAATGTATACAAGAGTGAGACAATGTAAAATTAAAGAGCAATATTCTTTGGAGGAATTCCAGAATTCCTAGCTAGACCCCTGGATGGTAGCATAGATACTTTTTAAATAAATTAGCTTATAAGTAGTTAAATATGTTTAATTTTAATCCATCAAGTTATGACTCAAGGTCACTGGCTCCTAATGAGTCCGCTTTCTGAGGAACTGAGAAAAAAGAAAACCTGGACTTAGTGTAATTAGTGTTTTCTAGATTCTGTGCAATGAGTGCAGTAATTTCTCTTTAATAGTATGCGGTATGTTCAGGTGGGTGTTAAATAACACTGGGTTATCTGTGTTAAACATTTTTTTTTGCGTTGTGGTGTGAAAATCATAGTGACCCAGAGTCAGTTTCTGTTAATTTTGTGTTCTGTAAAAAGGAAAAAGTTGGGTATCTGGCTTTGATTATCGTTTGTAATCAGCAGAAGAGGTGACATCGGTCAATGATGTAGCTTCATTGTAGTTTTGTTAGTTTAGTTGCCATGTAGCGTGTAATCTGGAGTGGGAGTGGTATAAGGTAGCTAATGTAGTAAATTTTTTAGATTAACTTGTAAAGTATTTTTGTAAAGTATCTTGCCGAACACTGGTTATAACTTGAAGGGCTGGCGTCAATTCTACACATTCAGAATAAATAAATAGATCTGAGTGAATCATTTGAAAAGAATCTGTACAATGTCCCAGTGAATGTTAGTCATGAGGAGAATTTCAGCTTGTCGGTTAAATCGAAATGGAAATGTCCCTGATTCATGAGATGGTAGAGATTTAGAAATGCGAAAGCAGCAGCATTCTGTACTGTAGGCAGTTGAAAGTTTGGTTTGAAGTTTGACTGGGTGGTTTTTGTTATACCCAATTTAAACCTGTGCCTCACATTATATACGAGTTAAGTGTTTGGGGATGGATATAACATTAACATATCAGATTATACCTGCATTGTTATGATGAAATGCAAAGTGATAGTGTCCCCAATGCATACACAAATAAGTGTGTGTGTCTCCACAGGTGGGCTGAATGACAGTGATTGGGATTCTGGGATCTCTCTTCATGACAGTGAACAAAGTCAGAGGTGCTGATAACGGACCTGAAAACACACTCTACTACACTACCACTGTTACACAACAGCCTTTAAATGGGCTTCTTAACTGAACTTTAAGCCGTATGTTTGAAAGCTTTAAGGTCAGAATAGTTAGTGAACATGAAATGTGTAGGGAACAACAGCTGGTACTGGGTTCTACATTCTCATCAGTGGGGGGTTTAGATCATACACGACATGGCCAAAAGTATGTGGACACCTGAACTTCACATCCATATGTGCTTGTTCTGTGCATTAATATGGAGTTGGTCCCATCTTTGCTGCTATAACAGCCTCCACTCTTTTGGGAAGGCTTTCCACTTTGGGATTCGCTTCCATTCAGCCACAAAAGCATTAGTGAGCTTGGGCAATGATGATAAGGTCTGGCTTGTAGTCGGCGTTCCAATTCATCCCAAATGTGTTGGGTGAGGCTGAGGTCAGTGCTCAGTGCAGGTCAGTCAAGTTCTTCCACACCAAATGTCGTTTAATGCTGTAGAATGTCATTGTATGTTGTAGCATTAAGATTTTTCTTTACTGGGCTTTAGTAAGGAAAATTTCTTTAGTTTCTTTATCCCCGAGTGGCGCAACAGAAAAGCGTTCGCCCGATCATCAGGAGATCGCAAGTTCGAATCCCAATAATACTACAGCCCAAGAAAGCATAATTGGCCCTACTCTGTGTGGGAAGGATGGTATTACTCTCTTTCCCCTGCTGATTGGAGCAACACAAGCCAATCATGGGTGTCTGTAAGCTCATGTATACAGAAGAGGGCAGTTAGTGCTTTTCTCCAAATGTGTTCAGCTGCCCTGTGACGTTGCATGAGCAGCAGTTCCTTTACTAGAAAAAAGGGGCCCAGCCCAAACCATGAACTAGAAGGGGTGTCCACATACTTTTGGCTGTGTAGTGTATCAACTCATTTTTCCTGCCCTGTATTCCGTTGCTCGATAGTATCAGTCTTTCAATATTATTGGCATCTAATTTCTTCAAAAAGTAATTGTCATTTACTGTTAGGATTTGACCAATAATAGTGGTCCATGGAGCAATGCAGAGAAATAGTTAGGACAAAAATGAAATTTACACAATTTTCCCCTTATCCCTAAATGTAGTCAAGACATGTTTGGTGCCTATAGTAAGATAAGATAAGATAAGATAAGATAAGTATAACTGATGACCAGGGGTTAAATTGGTATTTAGGAAATGGGGGAGCTCTACTTCTTTTATGGGTGCCAACAGTACTTATGTGGAAACAGTAATTAACCATTCAGTTCATGTGTTACTACATGAAGCTCTCAACATTGATATCATGAAAATGTGATTAAAATCAGTTTTTGATATTATTGTTTCTGTCCAAAGGGCTTAATAGAAATAACTACAGTTGGGTTGCCTTAGGTTTTCAGTTTGATTTTGGCTCGTTTTGGCATTTGCATTAAATCATCATCATTATTATCACTCTTATGCCATGGGTGTAATTTACATTAGAATGGAGCCTGGTTACCTGTTTTGTTGACTATTAGAACAGAAACATGATGTCATTTTTATGTAAACATAATCATAATCCAATTTACATATATAAGCAGATGCTTCTCCTTCACACAGACATACACACGCATACACGCTCAGTCCCATCAGGCTAATTAATGGTGACTGCCTGCTCTATTTAATCCTGTGCTGTATGAGTGTGCTTGTTGCACAGGAGCTGATGTCTGCCTCTGTGTGTGTGTGTGTGTGTGTGTGTGTCTGTTTGTGTGTGTCCCGGTTGGGCTGCAGGCCTTTTGTCTCGGGCGCTGAGTTGCCATTGAGTCCTCGCCATGAACAGGCCAAACGACTGCTGGAGCGCGCGCGCATGAAGGCCCGTTCGAACCCGCTCAAAGCCGACCACACCATCCTACCCGTCCAGAGGGACAAGCCGTGAGTACACTCTCTTTTTCATTCTCTGTGTATCTCTTATGCTCTCCCCTCTCCAGAACGTTGGGATCGTTGTGAAGTGGTGGGGGTTTATGTTGTCAACTGGAGAAGCTTAGACGTCGATAACTGTTAAAACTGTTTAAAACAAGGCCACACTTTGCTGAAACCTTTCCTGTTTGTGTCCTTGTGAATTGTAAAGGGTTGTAAAATTGCGTCTGTATGTTTGGCTGTTGTGTGGGTTTCGTTTGCTATGGAGTGGGTTGTTGATGGATGGGGGGAAGTGCTCAGATGAAGCGGTCAAGTCCCTTTCAGCAGCAACAGGTCCTTTCTCTCTCTGTCTCTGTCTCTGACTCCCTCTAGTAATTCAATTCAATAAAATTTTATTTGTATAGCACTTTTTAACAACAGACATTGTCACAAAGATTTAAGGTTTACAGATCAGAGTCTAGACCTTCTACTAAACAAGCCCCCAGGCGACAGTGGCAAGAAAATGGCATAAGGAAGAAACCCTAAAAGGAAGCAGACTCAAAAGAGGAACCCATCCTCCTCTGGTCGACGCTGGATAGTGGGATTTTGGTTGTGACATTTTATAGGCATGCGCCAATAATCGGTTATACGACATATTGTGATATTCAATGTGAACAATATTGTTATATTGTTAAGTGGACACTTAATCTGTTGCAGCTATTTAATTTGTTCCTATAGTATATTATTGAATACAGCAGGCAATACAGCATATGTAAAGATCAGTAGCCCAGTAATAGTGAATGTAAATTAAATCGTGGTACTAGACAGAGTAGACAATACCATATTCAATATTCAATATTCAATATTCTCTCTCTCTCTCTCTCTCTCTCTCTCTCTCTCTCACACACTCACACACACACACACACACACACACACAGACGAGTGAGCCTCCCTAACAGCCGCTACATGTTTTGGTAAGAAAATACCCCCTTGTTTGGTAGTATACAGATTAGGGGGATTGCTATTGAATCACATCGACAGATTTTGACAATAAGCACGCTCTTGTACTGCACTTTTTCTAATCATAAATTCTAAAATTGTTTAATTGAATTGCTACTTTAATCTTTTCTCTATATGGGTGAACCTGGTTTTCGGCTTCCACTTACAAATTGTATCTCAAGAGGCTCTCCAATTATTATTTACACTTTCATTTACATTCATTCGTTGGCCCGAGGCTTTTATCCAAAATGACTTAGAAGCATTGTGCTGAGTGGATTATAATTATGCCACTCTATTCAAGTAAGTCTGCCATCATGTACATTTCCAGACGCTAGTGAACAGGCATTGTTGAAATTGTGGTGCAGTACGTTACAAGGCAGCCAGGGCCAGTTGCACTGAGCATGATCTCTTCTCTTAATAAGTAGGAAGTATGTAGGGAATGCTGGGGCCTTTTAGCTGAAACAGAGGGAGAAATTCCAGCAGCATTTAGCCTTGAATCTGTGTCTCTGCTCTGGAAAGCAAATCTCTGACCACTTTTGGCATGTGTCTGTGTTTTTCTGTGTGTCCTCTGTATGTGAGTAAACGGGAGTTCAACAGATGTGTGTTATTTACTGTGTGTTTGTTAGGCATGTGCCATTATACACTGTTAATATCCTAATGTCCTATTCTTTTATAATATCATCATATTGTATTTTTACTACATTACTAAAAAAAATCATGGCCGGAAAAACGGTTCTGTCTGCAATGTTTTTTTATCCATCTCTCAAATTTTCATCAAACTCTTATTCAATAAATAGAATTATGGGATTGTGTTTGCTAAAAAAAGGTTGCCTTTAAATCTGTCTAAATTAAAGAGCCTTAAGAAACAGCTGTCTTTATGCTGCCTTCTGAATGCGACAGCCTTTATTCAGTAAACACAGCACAAAGGCTGCCCAAAAATGCTGGCTTTTAAAGTGTCCACAATAACGATATCATGCGTGTTGAATATTGCAATGGTTTATAGAACCAGTTATTGACACATGCCTATTGTGCATCTGTGTGCTCTGCATGTTAATGCACAGTTATTCAGCATATTAGTCATGTTCTCTGTGTATGTGTGTGTGTTGGTGCAGCGAGCTGCTTTCCTGGGTTGGCGCACCTGTGCAGCGGGCTCCTCTTACGGGTACGGAACGGGTGGTGCTGGGCTC
Source organism: Olivaichthys viedmensis (assembly GCA_028565825.1). Classification (NCBI taxonomy): domain Eukaryota; kingdom Metazoa; phylum Chordata; class Actinopteri; order Siluriformes; family Diplomystidae; genus Olivaichthys; species Olivaichthys viedmensis. Next base: position 10,798,948 of record JAOUQW010000004.1, read on the forward strand.
GGGAAACCTCAGCGATTCCTCCAGCAGCGACTCAGCTGGAGGCTTCTGCCGCCGCCGAACGCATGGGCAGTCTCCAACGCGCGTGCGCTTTCAAGACGAGTCCGAAAAAGACGCTGAAGTGCGCTATTTGGAGCGCCAGCGCAGACGGGCCGGAGAGAGGGCGCAGGGGCTGCTGGTACCAAAACCCAGTTTGGCATCGTACATCAACGGCCAGAGAGCTGAAGACAAATACAGAAGCAGAAGCTGCCAGCAGAACTTAGCCAATGGTAATGGTCATTATGAACCTGAGGCCTTGGGCCAACAGTGCAACTCTTGTGGAACGATACTGGAAGGAGGTTTTTCAGACTCCCACTTCTTTCAAAAGACGCAATCGCCTGCTAACGGAGAAGCTGAGGGAAGGACGGTGCCATGCTGGGTAGCACCCACGCTGCCCAACCGCCTGGTCCGAATAGAGCATATTAAAGAAACTTACATTGGTGCCATGAGCCCTGTTATTGTGGAGAGTGATGGCACGCACTGTAGAGCCACAGGTAGCATGGACAGTGGTAGAGGGACTCTACAGAAGCAGAAGAGAAAGATCCGTAGGAGGGAAGGCAGTCCCGAGACTACTGCCACTGCTGCCAATGGGCTCAGAACACCAGGGTCACCAAGCACTGCCAGGCACACACCCAAGTCTAACGGAGCTATTGCTCTGCCCCCCAACCCCTATGCCCCAGAGTCGCTGGCGCTGAAGGTGGAGGGTAAAACGTGTAAGTCTCTAGCCAACTTAAAAACCCTTGTGCCTCCAATGGCTTCCGCAGGAGAAGCACTTGGAGCCCAGCCTGTTCCCAGGCTCCCTCAGCCTGTCCCGCCACCTCTCCAGCCCAGAAAACCTGCTCTGAAGTTGGCCAATGGCCAGCGAGTGGTTAAGCTCATGCCTTCTCCACAGTATCATCTCGTGCACATACACACTGCAGAGCAAGGTGGAGAGCAGTCAAATTTGGAGGGCATTCCTCAAGGAAACCCCCATCCATCAGGAACTTTATCGATCTCTAAAACCTCCACGCTAAAGCAACCAGCAGGCAGCAATAGTCCTGGTCACAGAACTACGCAACTAGGACAACATGGGTCCCAACCAGCAGGTGAGCCCCATTGAAACTAGTGTTTTAATAACAATAGCCTTATCAGTTTGTATATGTATAAGTTTTATGTAATCAAATGAAGGTTTAAATGTGGATATAATACTGGCTGTGAAGTAAAGCTATAGGAGGCTTCACTAAACTTGTAGATTTATGGCACTGAAGATATTTTGTTAAATGCAGACAGCTTTACATATCTATGAAAAAAATTATATCAAAATTGTCAGATATTGATATAACCATATGCAGTTTTAGAACAAAAAAGTGTCATGAAGGCACTTGACTGGTTGAACAGTTTCAAATAAAAGTTTGGCAAAAAAACTCATTTACACAATGTTCCACTTACGCTAAATGTAGTCAATCAGCCATGACATGTTTGGTGTCCAACTTTTGCTTCTATAGTTTTGCACTAGAGCTACAAGCTTATTTAGATTTTCTTCAAACAACATTGTTAAACTAGTTAATCTCGTTGTTAAATGAAAATGTAGTAAAATAGCAGGGACATCTGTATCTACAAGTTTAAATTCTAAGTGGAACTATATAATTCTGCCTTCAAAATTTGTGAGACCGGGGTGTGGAATGATACCAAAGGAACAAAGTGGTTCTGGTTTTCCAAGACGCCTGTGACATAATGTTACAGCTTTTATCTACTCGGTGAAGATATATTCATGTTTATAGATTACATTAAGTCACACTGTGTCCTAAACCACATCAGCATGTCTGTGTGACATCACTGGATGTGGTTTGAGGCAGATATTTATCCCAATATAAGAATTTTGGTGAGATAGACCTGCTATAAAACTTTCATTTTGGAGTCATCATTCTGGACACATCATGTTTTACAGCTTTCTACAAATGATTTGAAACCTAAGTGCATAAACACTAGAATCATATTACAATCATTTTATAGA
>JAOUQW010000004.1:10883923-10899177 GCA_028565825.1 Olivaichthys viedmensis
TCGTGTATTTGCACTTTATGTAGTCCTGTATAGCGTGCTGCTGTATCGTTGCGTGTTGCACCATGGTCCTGTAGAAAAGATATTTCATTTCAGTGTATACGAGGTATATGGAGAAATGACAATAAAAACCTACTTGAACTTGAACTTATCAACATTTGGTAACATGGCGTAAATAAATGTATGCTCATTTATGTGGAGTTATTTTGAGTTATTGATGGAATAAGCATCAGTAATGCAGGTGTAGGTGTTGACTCACTTTATTAACATGACTGATGGTTCATTATTGCTGAAGTTCAGGATTTGTTCACGTTAAAGGAAACCTAAATGGAAAGCGTATCCGTGTGATTAATAAGGTTCTCTGTAAAGCCTGTTAGGGTCTCGTGTGTTTGCTTTATTAATATCTGAAGCTAATTTATAGTCATTAAAATCTAAAAATTTTGTAATTGTGTGTTTGTTTTTTTGAAGCCTTGGTATGAGAAGGATGAGTTGTTGTTTTAAAGTTAAGTTCATCCAGCTCTAGCTCAGATCACACGCTGTGTGTGTGTGTGTGTGTGTGTGTGTGTGTATCGATCGTTCCGAGGACCCTCGGTACTCCATGATGTGGCTAACGCCGTGTCACTCTGACGAGAAACACTGTCCTATCAATCCTGGTCGTTCATTAGAGCTCCACAGTGCTGCTCACGCTCCCTCTTCTTCTCGTCTCGTCTCGTCTTTTCTTTTTTTTTTCTTTTTTTCTTCTTCTTTTTTTTCCGAAGGCTCTGTCCTCTTGTGAATATCTGAGCGGTAAATCCATACTTGTCACACAGGCGGAGGGGCTTGTTCTCTTTGTCCTTGTTAATAATAACAGGGTTCAGGGCGCTGCTTTTCCCGCCTGGCAGGCCTGCCGTGTCATAGCTGCAGTAAACAAGCTCCGTCTCTCCGTGTCTCTTTTCCTCTCTCTTTTCTCTGTCTGGGTTCTGGCCGCTCATGCAGAAAGCAGATCTGACTGCCTCTTCCAGCTCTTGCCCGCGCTAAGGTCAGAATAATAGGGCGCTTCTTGTCAGGAAAATCTATATGTTCACCCCTTGAAAAGTCCCATGTAATCTTTAGTGGGGATTTTTTCTTATTCTTTTTCCCCCTCATTCTCTTCAAATAGCCGAGGGTCAATATTTGTAGGCGATTTGGGAAGCGACCCCCACTCCCACTCTTCATACCCCCACCCCCCTCCTCCCAGCTCCTTGTCTTCCTCCCCGCTGAGGGGTTTAAGTCGAAGTGAAGGAGCGAGTGAGCAAGTAAAGAAGTGAAGGAGTCAGCCTCTCCCCGTTGGCCGGCTGGTGAAATGTCAGGCTGTAATTATGTCTCAGGTGCCAGGTTGGCGTGGAAACGCTTATCAGTGTCTTCGCTCTTAAAGAAAAGCGAGAGCGAAAGAAAGACAAGCGTGAAAGAAGGAGAGAGCACTTTGTTTTTAAAAAAATAAATAAAGGAGAAAAGTTTTTTTGGCTAACAAAGTTAAACTGCAGGTTTAGTGTGGAGAACCTTTAGACCCCAGTTAAACTGTTCGCATTATTTTTACCAACAAAGGCCTCTTTGAGTCATAAGTCAAAACAGGACATTTAAAAAGTATTTTAAAAGTGTGTGTGTGTGTGTGTTACAGACGGCGGAGAACGAGGAGTTAAGGCAAGCTCATGCGAAGCGTCATGATCGTCTGCGTCTGATTCAGACCAACTACAAAGCGGTGAAGGAGCAGCTGAAGGAGGTGGAGGACATGCAGGGCCTGTGAGTACAATAAACACACACACACAACAAACTGAGCAGGAACCTATACTCCTTCTAAATTTAACACATCATAATTGTTGTTAGTCATGACTAACATCATTATCTAAGTGCAACAAGTACAAAGGAGAGGACAAGTCACTGTTCTTTCCTGTAGGATTTTACAGAACACTAATTGATGCTCTACACCGAGCAGTCTCATAGATACTGATCAACATTCCCTGATGAAATAGCTCTTCTGAAAATATTTGTAATAATGTTACATTTCCTAATGGGAATAGGCCTAATGGTTTCCATAATACAATTGTTTTCAACAGTATCTGATAATTTTACTGGTTTCTTAAAGCCCACTCATTCTTGACTTCAGTTGCAGATCCAGGACGTATTCAGTGTGTAATTAATTGTATTATATATGTATAACAGTAACTATATAAGTGCAGGATATTACTGATGCAAAAATCCCAAATGTCCACTAGGTCCATTGAATTATAATTAAACCACAGCTTATTACCACAAGGTCACCATCAGAAACCACCAGACCCCCCAGCAAACATGTCTAGAATCAGTCACTGGTCACCCGTTAAACCATCAGGACCCTTTACACTGTAATATCAACCCATACAGAAAACAAAACACCACTACCATTACCAACCATTACAAAACCACCAGGGAACAACAGAAACATCTAATGGTTATCATGATTTTTTTCAGCAGGGAGTTTGCACTATTATTACGATATACACCCTCTGTTAGGTCTTATACACTCTCCCATCATACATTACATTCTGTTATTCCCGTTCGTTGAGCTGTAAATGTGTTACTGCTGTAACTGTTACTACTGTTACTGCCCAGTGTGGTGCTGGTGCAAGATCCTGATATGACACTGATGCATGATCAAGGTACACTATCTCCTACTTCATCATCTTGGAGCCTTTTGCACATATAGTTCAGCTTCCTGTTGCAGTGAATAAACCCATCCAGATGATGAACTTCCTAAGAACTGCTGCCATGATTATAAGATGTTGCATGCCACCCAAACTTGTCTCGTGCTTCGTAAGTTAGGCAGTGTAATTTCACTAGTGAAGGGTCGATAGGTTAGATAGTTTAATTAGTGTAGATATATAGGTTAGACAATGTAGAGGGGTACCAGAGGTCTTGGTGTTGGGCTCGTGTCCAGGTCGCCTGATGCTACTGAGCAACTGGCTGGGTTGGGGGGCGATGGGAGGAGCCACAGGGACCAAAGGGTTGCTGTTGATCATATTACTTGCATGGCTCATCTGGGAACAGAAGGAGGACAGGAAATGAGTGAAGCGTAGAAGAGGTAAAACATCACACAAACAGACTTGGTGGAAAAACTATTGCATGCCTCCAGGGGGCACACATATGCACACACACATGCGCACGCGCGCACACGCACGCACACGCACAACATTTACACATGTACCATTGTTTCTCATGCAGGTGAAACTATTCTTACAGACATCTGAATGCAAAGCTACTAAGACAAGTTAGCATGCATGCAGATATTGCACAGCCATCCCGGACATTTCTGTGTAACATGAGTGAGAGCTGTAAATCCACAAACAGTCCTATGGTGGATCATGCAGTGTTCGAAGGGTGGTCAGTGCTGCAGATTGGCTGCCATTAGGGGTTAGAGTTTGGAGTGTGTGGACCAGGGGCATGCAGAGCTCCAGGGCAGAGGGAGGGTTGAAGGGAAGACGGAGGCAGGAGAGCGCAGTGAGGATCCCCTCTGCGTTACACACCTGGCTTCCCTGGGAGGTGCGTCTGGAGGAGATCCATGAGGCAGCCTTCAGCCGGCCCAACTCCAGCTGCACCATCCCCCTGGCACACTGCATCAGGGCACAGTGTACGGCATGTGACTGACGCACACGCTCCAATGTACACAGATACACTCAAACACATACCTGTCTGCATAGCAGTGCTGTAGTCAAATCACTTACTTTCAAGTACAAATTGAGACTCAAGTCAGCAGCTATCTAGTCAAAGTCAAGTCAAAGGCCGGCGTTATGCTCTATTTTAATTAAGCATACTCAAGATGCTAGCCCTAAATATCCTGTGGTCATTCACCTCGTATTGGTTGTGCACCTCGTCAGAAATTAACGCAACATATCCGCAAGATGCAATACCAAAATAAACTGTGGGGGCAGTATACTACAACGTGACGCAACGCCAGCAGCAGACTGAACAAAATGTTGTTTACAACATGTGCGTTTTTAACATGATTTCCCTACAAAACATGTAACTAACCTCTCATGTACGAACCCAACTAAATGCATGTTCTATGTACTGATGATCTAGTTTTTCTAGATTAGCACATCGTAAATACTTTTAGGTATAAGTCATATAATACTATTTGAGACACAACTAATGACAATAATAAAATTTGAGCTATAAGCTTGTCCGTATCTGTATGCCGCTCCACAGCGAAAACTATGGGTCCAACAATGCTGCTCGCATAACAACTATGTTCTTATAGTTATGCATCAAGTGTAACGCTAGTCCCAAGTCATCACACCCTCACATCCAGGTCAAGTCCAAAGTCCATAAACTGCTATTTAATTCATGCCCAAGTCAAGTCCTGAAGGTCATTGATGATTTAATTTATCGGGGGTGCTTCTGAATTCCGTTAGGCTGTAATAGTTTGAAAATGTTATTTAAACGCTGAAACTATTTAGGTGACATATTTACACGTATATACTTTGGGGTCCAAAAGTCTGAGACCACATTGAAAAATCTGGGATTTTTTTTCATTGCCACTGTATGGCACTCAAACATTTTGCTGAAACTGGATCAGTCGTATCCAAATCACGATCAGGCAGACCAAAAGCGACCACACCATCAGAAGAGCAATACATACAGCAACTTCATCACAGATACAGAATGTGATGAATAAAGAACGAGAGACTCCAATCAGCAAAAGTACTGTCAAAAGAAGGCTAGCTAGTAGTGGTCTCAAAGCATTTCTCAGGAAGGGAAACAAAACTAAACGCTTGACATGGGCTAGGACTTACCAGCATTTCACAGTGGATCACTGGAAAAAAGTCCTATTTACTGATGAACCCAAGTTTGAGATGAACAGTAACAGAAGGGTTTATGTAAGGAGACGAACAGAAGAGAGATTGATACCACAGTGTATCAAAACAAGGGTAAAACATGGTCAAATGACCAATTACCTGGTCAAGACCAGGACTTGAATACATCATCACTGATGCTTAGATATACTTCATAGGGTGTTTCAGTCCAGTCCTGGAGTGTCACAGCAGCAGAGAGGTCTCTCACTCCATTCATACTTTTCTACTCTTTCTGTCTCTCTCTCTCACACACACACACACACACACACACACACACACACACACACACACAGAGAGAGAGAGACAGAGAGAGAGACCGGCACACAGAAAGACACACAGACAGACAGACAATCTCTTCCACTCTATCACAGTCTTTGCTCCATCCTGTATCGACTACATATTTACAGACAGCGTGTGGCTGCAGAGTGGAACTCTAACTATAAGTGTTTGAGCTGAACTTTTCTTCAGTGAAACAGCAGTCAAATGGACACAGTCAAAGTGCCGGAAAACCCATCTAGCAAGAACACACATCTACTCCATCAAGCAGAACAATTATAACTCTCCCATTTAGCTAAATAGCATTCTATAGAATACTAGAATACACAATTACGGCACAAAAATGTGTTGGAAGCACATGAATATAAATAGCAATATAGCCAAATTTACTAAAACTAATTAGATACCTACATAATCAAATATAGATTTTTGTTTTCTATTTTTTTCATAAATGGCACATAATTATAAATTAATAATATTCTATTATGACAATTCTGTATTTCACGATTTGATATGCATAGGCTTTATATCAGTTCTACATCAGTGACACCAAAATGGGACGAGCCTCAATATACACACATCGATGGCGACACCTTGTGGCTGCTTTGGGCAACTACTTTGTAGTCAGCTTTGACTAAATCTCCTGTAATCCTGTATGGGCCGTAATATGTTATCACTGTTTTGTTGTGAGCAGGACTTAAGCCTGAGCTTACCTTGAGGACGGCGGCCACTGTCTCCTGAGAGGCTCGTCTCATGTCCTCTCCGTCTACAGACAGGATCTGGTCTCCCTGCATGAGCCTCCCATCTACGTCAGCTGCTCCTCCTTTAACCACGTCAGAGATGAAGACACCTGTGCCATTTCTGCAGAGAGGAAAACAAGAGAAGTTGCTGAGAGAGAGAGAGAGAGAGGAGAGGAGAGGGAGAAAAGGGGTGAAATGCTGTAATACTTATGTAGTTTCTTCATCGCAGCCCTGGAAATTTTATGCACTGTGCTTTTTTGCTGCTCTCACATAGCTGACTCAACTAATCATGTGTTGAATCTCATGTGTTAGAGTGGGAAAAACTCAAAAGTGTGCATTGCTTTCGCAGTCCTGGGATCCAGCAAGACGCAAGAACAGCACGTCTGGAATGTGATGAGATTTATACTGTATAGACTAGAGAGCTATACATAATACAGCATGTAGCAGGGCTGGCGCTAACTTTTGAAACGTTGGCCACCTACCTCTTGCCCACGATGCTGAGGCCAAGGCCACGGCCGCTCTTCTTCTGCAGTTCCACAGCGAACACGTCCAGGTTCTCTTCGTCACGGTACTGCGCTTCGTCCCGCAGAACAGTCAGACGCACCTTAGCTGGAGTCTGTCTCAGAGCCGCGATGGCGTCCTCATGAGCTACACTGCGCAGGTCCACACCGTTAACCTGCAGGGGACAACATAGGGCGTTACCTACAAAACTTTACACAGTACAAAATGTTCAGTAACCACCATTGCTGCTGTCTATATAACAATGTTTAAACTAGTGATGTTCTTTGTATTATGTAGTATAAAGGATGATAGCTGGCATTGGGGGGACGGAGAGAATCAAAAGACGTTTAGAGGCAGGCCAAAGTGATTGCATTTTAATGCAGACAATGGATCTTTGTCTTATAAATGTTTGATAATCGTGATGAAATATGCACAGGATAACCAAGGACATAAACTAACAAAGTAAAATGGTCAGTTGTGATTTCTCAATTTTCATCTTTAAATTGCTACGGGAGTAACAGTGATATCTGCATCACAGCCAATGACGGGTCAAACAAAGAGCTAATTACAGAAGCAGTTAAACCTTTTGCTGTTATTTATCAGACTTCCTGGGCCCATAGCTGAAATTCAACCTACAGTACTGATGTTGTCCAGCAGATGGAGGCACTGCTTCAGGCTGGTGCAGTCAGACAGTTGCTTGCATATAGACCAACAACGCTCACTTAAAGCTCTTTTGGCTCGTAAATCTTTTCCGACCTATGGTTTGATTGTGCAATTTAATATGTCACTTCTGCTGTAGGTTACACAAAATCTTTGCAAAATGACAGATAGTATGTACGGCTCTTAATTGTTCTTATTAATGTTAAGTTAATGATTGTATTACTTATTTAATTTGTGTTTCTTTACTTTTGCTCTGCACTGGCCAACGGTTCGGGTGAAGCCTTTCAGTCAAAGCTGAAGCCTATAGCCTACATAGAAATAGTTCCATTTTTGAGTTGTAGTCCTCTGCGTTTTAATGTTTTCTTTGCTCGGTTTACATAAAAGCCATTGTGAAACTTAAAACAGGAAGTAACGTGACCAGTTTAAATCAATCACGTTATTTGATGCTCTGCCCCGGGATCGCAACCGCACCAGAGTTCGCTTATAGAGAACCCTTGACCACCATTTTCAAGTGGACCAGAGATCAGTTCCTTGGACTGCACCATGGTTTAAAAACAGTTTTCACACATGACCAAACGTACTGAACTCTCTGTACAAACGGAGTGGTCTAGTCTGGAAAAAAAAAGAGCAAGTGCGAAAACGCCTTTACTCTGCTGGGAGCAGAGCCGTTACAGGGAAAAGTATTCAGGCCCCGTTTGTGGTATCACGTTTTTGGCATCTTTCTTTACATCTCTGTGTCTGTGTGTCTCTGTCTCTGTGCGTGTGCGTGTCTGGCTGTCTGCGTGTCACACTCACCTCCAGTATCTGATCTCCTGCCCACAGTCGCCCATCCCGCGCTGCTGCTCCCTCCTCATATACCTCATGGATCACTATGGCATCCTGCAGAGAGAGAGAGAAAGCGAGAAGGGAGGGGTGATCAGAGAAAGAAAGGGAGAGAAGATAATCCGTGTATTAAGATATTGTGCTACCAGCTTTGATATATAGGCAGGTAGAAGTGATAGCTCAGTGACTAAGGTTCTGAGCTAGTGATCAGAAGATTGTGAGTTTAAATCCCAGCACTGCCAGAGAGCCACTGTTAGATGCTTGTACAAGGCCTGTAACCCTCAACTGCTCAGCTCTGTCCTTGGGTTTAATCCTGTCCTAATACCCCTTAACCGTTAAAAATGAATCCATGAAGAATAATACATTGTTTAATAAGTTTTTAATGCCAAAGAAACTACTAAAATTGCCTAGGAACCTCTCTACACCTTTATCCCTCATTAAAACGCTAAGATCTATGAATACGTCCATGTCCTCCTGCCATCCCGAAAAGCTAGTCGGCTAGTTCACTGCCAGCAAGCTAACTCACATGTTACAGGTAGACACGAGAGGATTCAGTATTGTATTCTCATATTCTCAGCGATTTATTTAACAGCAGCCAAACCTGTCCCAATATACCATAACAACCATAATCTTGATCACTAACATATTAAATAGTTAACAGATTAGATAGCTAGTTATCTTAGCATGCAGGTTCTGTGCCTAAAAGTTTCCAGGTGCTACATTATCCTGTGATCATTTTCATATTGGATGTGATTCAAAGCCGTTAAAACATGTTTTGTGAGATCACAAACTGAGCTTGTATGCAATGTAACACTCTCAAAGTTGTTTGTTTTTAGAAGTATTGAGAAAGTCTGTATTAAATGGACATATTTATTGCTGTGTTAACAAATTTATCCAAACACTATCTATATAATAGGAATTAGCCATCCAAGAGGAGTTTAAAAATCACGTTTTTAAGTGATACTTTGGATAAAAGCGTCTGCAAAATGAATAAGAAAGTAAAATATTTATGTAAATCAAAGTCAATATGTGATGAAGTATGATCAGATTTTGTGTTACAAAGTAAGATGAAGATGCTGACAGAAAACTTCCTCTTCCCAGAGAAATGCCAAAACTTCCCAGAGAACGGACTGTGAGAAAACACAAAGAGCCTGTCTAAGAAACAAACAGTTATAATACCTTTTGCAGATGAAATGGTCTGAATGCTTGAGGGCTTCTTTGTGTCGGATCAGAGCAGGTATTCTGAGAGCCCAGCTGGCCCACTGAGCTGGAATGAGTGGAATACTGATTGCAGCTCAATGACTGGAAGCTGTAGAGTCTATAGAGTCTATAGAGTCAGAGTCAGTGAGACGACTCTGAAGAGAGACCGGCTCCATGGGATAGGTTTAGAGAGACAGATTTTAGAGCAGGGTATGTTTGTACCCTCATTTCTGTCTAAAAGACAGACTCTAGTGCATGTAAAGTTTAGTTCTAAATTATCCAACTGATCCTACCCGACTCTAAGGCTGGTTTCACAACAGCATTTTTGTATCCGTCAAACGACGGATTTCAACGAGAACAATGTGCTGATTGACAACAGGAACCAAAGCAAGTGTGAAAATGACACTCCATTGTCCGTTTAAAAAGTGCACCAGAGTTGAAAATTTGACGGACCCATGCATTATCCAATAGAAGACAGTCTGGGGCGGAGCTACAGTCATTCACATTCATGTTAGGCAAGATGGAGAAGAAACATTGCGTGGTTCTCAGCTGTACAATCCAACTCTTCAAATCTATAAGTGGAGCTCACGGCAAGGCAGAATACGAGGCTCGCCCGATTACTGCACTATAGTTAGCTATAATGCTAAAAATTGTCCTGATAAAATAAAGCACTGTAGGATATTATAGGTAAGTAAAATTGTTAAATATTGCTTTGGACTACAACCGATTTCAAGCAAACAAAATTGCAGCATAAAGCCAAGAAAATAAACATTTACAAATGTGACTGTAAAAAGGTTGTATGAACAACTTCATCTTTTTTTTTTTTTACGCAGACGAGCTCAGATAGCACTGCTGTAGTTATACATTGCCCTCCATGTTATTTTTCCCCCTATACACGCCAGCAATTTGAGACCAAAACAATACAAGTGGCTCGAAGATAAATCAGAATTTTTAATTGTGGATATTTCAATGCAAGCTGAACCAATTCTGTTTTCTGTGTTTTGTTTCTAATTCTCGTATTTACTATACAGAAAAAGTGTGAAAACCAGAAACTGCCAGCAGTTTTTGCAGAAATGGGCATCCGCGTTTGAATGGGGTTGCCGGTCACAAGGGGAAAAAATTATCTTAATTCACAAATACGCCTAAAACATCCCAGTAACACACATCAATGCATTTGATGAAGGATGCCAAAATATCCTTGGGAAAGCAGCCTTATCCTTTTGCCCAAAGTCACCCAAAGACCCAAAGACCTCAATTAGCTGGATCAGATGTGTAGGATTAGGGTAAGAGCTAAACACTGCAGAAGTACAGATCTTCTATGAATACTTCTGGTCTAACCTACGGACCAACTCCAAACAGTAAAAGCAGTTCATGTCATTATGCTTGGTTAGTAGGAGTGAGCTGGGACAGGCAGGTGTGTTCCGTACCAGCTGTGTGTCTTTGCCTCCGACGATACTGAGGCCGAGTCCAGAGCGGCCCTTAGAGATCTCGATCACCATCTCCTGCCCTGGCACTATGGGACACGTAGCAGGGTCTGCAAGTGAGAGAGAAGGAAAGGCAGAACAGCGAAAAGTAATAAGGAAAAAAGTGAGCAAGAGAGATAACCCAAGTGATGAAATATCTATTCTTGCTGTATGTCACAGAAAAGAACCAGTATTATTTTTTGTGTCTCTTCTTTAGAAATACATTAGCCAGTGATTAAAAAGTTTAAAAAATCAATAACATGCTTGTGAAAATGGTGCATTTTTCCCCCATTTCAGTTTTGTATGGACAGGAATGTAAACATTAAAGAGAACAACTCCGGCTGCCAAGATCAATGTGTGACGGTGAAGCCTTACATTATAGAAGAGACACAGGGGTTGTATTTTATGCATCAGTGACTAGAATAAACGATTCACTAAAAATGTATAGCACACTAAATCAACCACCTTAACTTATATTCAGAACTTAAAATGCACCTCACTCTTTGTCAAAAAGTGCCATTTGAATGCCATTGGCATTTTTTCAATAATTTTATTTATTTACAAGGCATTCATTTGAAAATCTCATGTACACAAAGCAATGCAGATCCTTCTACAGAAATTTTAGCCTAATTCTAATGTGTAGTTCTACACTAGCTGTTGAACCAAACACACTATGAGCATTACAGGAACCGTTTCTTGCTCCAACAGTTATACTTTGCTTGGTTTTTCATGACACTGTCTATGCTTCACCTGTGCGTGTGTTTAACGTGATTTAAAAAAACAGTTCACAAATGTAGTCGATCAGCTAAGACATGTTTGGTGTATGAAGATGTTACGATGCTAATGTAACCGGGAGGGTGAGGGCTAACACGTGCTTCCTCCGAGATATGTGCAGCTCTGCCATCGCATCTTTTTGAACTGCTGCTCATGCAACGTCACAGAGCAGCCAAACACACTTAGAGGAAAACGCTACGCGTCTTCTGTATACATGAACTCACAGATGGCCACGATTGGCTAGTGTTACTCTGATCGACAGGGAAAATGAGTATTGCCATCCCTCCCACCCAGAGAGCAGCGCCAATTACACTCTCTCAGACTCCCGGGCACGGATGGCTGTGGTATCGTCAGGATTCGGAGCCCTTAAAATGTTTTAATACGTACATAATCTGCTATTTTATGAATCTGTTTATGTACAAACAAAGTTTTTTGAAGCCAGTGTGTGATGATTTAAGCATGCAGTTTTTACGATGCTAAACAGGTATCTATAAGCTTCCCTTACTTGTTTGGTACATTAGCCTTGCAAATGTTGAAAACCTAACATGCCTTGGAGTAAGTGGAAACTGTAAATTTAATTTTGGCTGAACTGCTCCTTTAAGGCAGTTCTGGCACGCACCTTTGCTGCAGTACTCAAAGTCAGGGCTGGTACAGGAAGGAGGCACTGAAGGTACGGGTGCTGCCACATCCACAGAAGCTGCTGGAAGCTTGCTGGAGTTTCTCACGCTTTTGGCAAGGCTAGCAGTCTATACACACACACACACACACACACAGACAGACACAGACACACACACGTTCATGTGCTTTTCCAACCCCAATATCCCAATTGAACTGAGTATTCCAATATCTAAACATTCATCACATTCTCACTTTGAACACCAAAGCCATCATCCGAAAGCAATCCTGCTTTTCATTTCTCTCTCTCTCTCTCTCTCTCTCTCTCTCTCACACAGTTTTGATGTGCTTTTCACACTGCTAAAATTATCCGACCCCAATATCCCATCTGAACGTACCATCCCACTATCCCATTTAAACATTCATCACTTCCTTGCTTTGAACACTACAATCATCCGTCTTCTTATTCAATCCTGCTTTCTCTCTCTCTCTCTCTCTCTCACACACACACACACACACACAAACACAGGCTGTAAAATTCCTTTAACATTAAATTGCATTTGAATTTTAATTACTTAAAAAATTTTGTTCTTGAATGCATTAGAATATTAATAAGCCTACAGTTTTACACTGCCACACACAGAGTGAACATAAGCAGTAGTGCTACACTTCGTGTTTGTATCGCAAGCCACAGATAGTGGAAATCGTGTCACTTTCTGAAGCAAAAAACCCAACACACAAAAACGCATCATCATCCTAACCCTTAATGTTTCAGGAATGTTTTTATTTATTTACGCACAGAAATGTTTTCTTGACACTTCTAAATTTTACATTTAGGCAACCCGGGATCCGTGTAAAATCTGCCATCTTCAATACGTCTTGAATACATCTTTAAAAAAATAATAATTTTATCCTCTAACACACTGAGACTGAATCCCAAATGGCTTCCTATTCACTATACATGTCCACTACCACAGAGCACATAATAGCACCGTAGAGCCTGCGTAATGAACTAAATTCCCAACACAGTGACATTTCAGATTCAGCCACAGAAAAAGTGACTCCAATAAGTAAGTCTCTGTTGCAAATTGTTAACTGTTAGCATGAAATATCACTTTTAGGACACATACTTTGCTAGTGTTTTCATTATTAATGAGAAAATTTATTTAAATTTACAAACTGCAAAAAGAAAGCATGCAATTAGTGACATTTATTTATTTAGAGTCTTATTGTCTTCCTACAACGATAATTTGGCCAAAGGGTTTAGGAAACTTGTTTCGATAGACTTAAGCTAGGCTAATAAAAGTAGAACATGTTAAGGTGGATTTTTGCCTTTGAATACGTAAATAACAATATGAAGAGTATTCGAACATTGAAATCACACCCACATGCACACACACACCTTTTCCAACACAGGTCTGGAAGGATCTTCACTCACAGTCTCCACCGCTCTCTCTGAAGACTTTAGCTTCTAAAAGGAATTATAAACAAGAGTTCCACAAATTCATAAAAACACAAAGAATAAAGTACAACGCTTTTGGTACATTTCATGTTCGCCATTTCTCTAGGTGAAGCCCTGGTCAAAACGTTGCTCACCTTCGAGACAGCCTCGCCCTCCTGCAGACTCTTGTCTATGGCCTCTGCAGATTCCAAGATCTCTGGAAGTGCCTCACACGGCTGCTCCTGGATCAATTACAAGTCAAACTCGGTTGAAGGGGTTCGAAATAAAGCAGCAATGACTCCTCTTATAGTTACAATTAGGTCAGGCCTCTGTCCCAGAGCTCCATATAGGACACAGAGGCATTTTAAAGCCACTGAATGGATTTGAAGGGAACAACAAATATTCTTTTGGTTCGAGAAATTGGGAGAAGGAGCTGCATGAAAATAGAGCTCAGGCTGTTTTCACACACGGATCCAGATCTGCGTTAAAGAACAACTGTTTGGTCAAAAGCAATTGAGAAAGTTAAAGGATGAAATAGAATTTGTAACGTTATTCAAAACAATCCTGATACGAGCACAATCTGATGATGAATACTAGGTTTTAGTAATAACAATCCTCCTGTATACTTAATAATAATGCTCATACAGAAAATAACATGAACATGTATTGTTATGAATGCAATAATCTTAAACTGCTGTTAACTCACACTGTTGACAGTAATGATGGAGGTTTGTTATAACCCACAATTAAACTCCTACAGTCTTTATAAAAAAATAAAATAAAAAAAATAAAATAAAAAAAACCCACTAAATTGTAACTTTCAAGATACAAACATTTGTCACTGTCTTTTATGTCTTTTCAAAAGAATACTCCCAGGGGCGTGGGAAGATGTTTTGAGTAGAGGAGGCTTCCAACTGAATGTAAACGTGTGATGTAATCGTTTTTTATAGCTCAGCCTAGGGGCTCTATGGCTTGTGTGTGTAACCTATCAGCAATATCATTCCGCATCACGGTGCATAGCCACGGTAAACAATTGATGAATTATTTCCTGTTGGCGAATGGCTCAAAGCGACACAACGTAGACAAGTTAAACACTTTTTCACTGGATTTTACTTCTATTGTATAGGCTAAAGGTAGTAACATAAGCCTATTCAATGCACGCACACACGGAAACAAATAGCGTAATCAAACTATTTTTGATTGAGCCTTCGCACAGCACTCTTTTCGAACGCGACCTCAGATCAGACGAGACGACCCACTGAATTTAAGCACATTACTAAGCGGAGGAAAAGAAACTAACAAGGATTCCCTCAGTAGCAGCGAGCGAAGACTGAAGTGACTCCTGAAAGAATTCTATGGTACGTGCAACGCTACATACTATAGTATTTTTTCAGTAAAGCCCCAAGTAGTTTTGTGTGCACTTGTAACCCAGTTTTTGATTTTGATATTTTTCATTAAATATCTCATTTTATTATGTAAACAATGTGAGATTGATTTTTTTTTATGTGTAAACAATTTGAGTTTATATTTGTAATCGTTTTTTCAAGACTTAACGTTTTTCAATAACGTTCTTTGAAATTCTACGGTTTTGTGATTCAAGTCGATTTTTGATTTCCCCCCCGATTACTCATCAAATTAATCGGTAGATTGCACGATTACCAGTATAATCGTTAGTGACAGCCCAAATTAAAACCCGCAAAAGTGAAGTGGAACCTTTGGTAGGACGTCTCGATAGGTAGAATAATTTGTCAGAACAGCAGCGGCAGTATTTCCAACAAACCCATTCACCTACCTGCTATTATAGGTGCTGAATAAACAAACACTAACTGCACAGCGGCAGTGTTATTAATAATCCCATGTTTTACCTGGAATTACAGGGCAAACGTAGCCTGGCGTTTGTTCCACTTTGTTGTTAATG
>JAOUQW010000004.1:10950970-10963813 GCA_028565825.1 Olivaichthys viedmensis
ATGAAGTTGCTGTTCTCTCTCTCAGTGAATAAAGCTTTATGTATTGCTCTTCTGATGGTGTGCTCACTTTTGGTCTGTGCCTGATCTTGCTTTGGATCCAACTGATCCAGTTTCAGCAAAGCCTTTTAGAGCGCCATACAGTGGCAATGAAAAAAATCCCAGATTTTTCAATGTGGTCTCAGACTTTTGGACCCCACTGTATATATTTATTTAGACATATATTATATTATAATATAATATAAAATTTGTAGGAAGCAAACTTGGGTATAGATGACAAATGCTCCACAGGCTCAACTCATCATTCATTTCAGAGTATTCCTGCAATTGAGGCCACATACAACAAAACGAGAGGATAAAAGTGGTGTAGCAGGGTAAAAGAGAAATCTCTGTGTTTATAATAAAGCCGGCAGATTTGATCCAATCTCTGTAGCATGGACAATGCCAAACTGACAATGGCAGTAAATCCACCAGCTCCCTTGGATTTCAGCAACTTGGATCCACAGAAAGTCTCAAAGCCTGCATCAGAAGACCTTCCCCATACACAACATGGTGGAACTCCACACTCTGTTACAGTGAAGGAATGAGGCAATTTCCTTCTGAAAGCATCAGGTTTTAGATTTACACTCCATTTGATCAATTTCCTTTCCGGTCATGGCAATAAAAATTTCCCCTCGGTCAGATTCTGGTGCTGCAGAGCAACTGGATAAATAAACAAAGAGTAAATAAATAATAAATCACAGATGATCTATGCCCCTCTGCCAAAACATTCCTACTAAATGGTGCATTGATGTGCAGGTAAGACCATTTTGACTGCCAAAAAATGCATTCTCTTAGATTTTAACATTCTTTTTCTTGGCAGGCAGGAAATGCTATAAATTACTTGAGCCATGAATACAGTGGAGCAAATATATATGCCTACCACAGAGAAATACAGGAAGACTACATTAACAGAGAAATACTCAATATTGAACATGTCCTCTGTTCACACCGGTTACTTATAGAAATGTATTTGCGCCCCGCGCCCCCCACCCCCACAAGAAAGCTCGTCAATCATTCTCCTTTTCAGAGCGGCATTACAAATGTGACTTCACACGTGACCTCCAGTTGTTGGAGGAGAAACTCCCTGTATCCGATCCTGCTTATGGCGAATCCACCCTGACGCGGCCCTTCAGATCAGGTGTTTAGCTCAAGGGGGCTTCATTAATCTCCATTAGCAGCATAGCACGCGTTACTGAGGGGCCCTTTCACATTAATTCACAAGTTGCTGAAAACCATAGCATCATGCTTTTCACTTTGAGATCCTCCTGGAGTCCAAACTACAAAGAACAAGCCCGCCACAAATAGTTTCATAATCGCTTTTTGCCAGTCTTGCAGTTAGGGGTGTCATTTAGGGGAGACATACACCCGGACTCCAACTGTCAGTCTGATAGCGGGCTCCCATCAATCAAGCTATAGTTACGGGGTTGGCTTGCATGGCCTGAGACTTTGAGGTAACTTTATCTGAACAGGTGAAAGGGGGGAGAGAAAACACAGAGAGAGAAAGTAGTGGAGACAAAGAAGGAGAAAGCGAGAACAAAACAGAGAAAGAGAGATAAAGAGAGTGAGAAAGAGAGAGGGGTGGTAAAAATGTAAATGCCAGGGCCCATACACAAGCTGCTGAAAAGCTGCAGGCACGTCGGCAGGTCCTGCTCTTGACCACTCAGCCTTATCAGCTCTAGCTTCTTACTGGAGATGCTACGGCAAAATCAATTCCCCCCCCAGCCCTCACCCCTCACACACCAGAGAGCGCTGTGCCAACTGGCCACAGCAAACAGGAAATGAAGTGGAAGAGACAGCCAGGAAGAATAAATGAAAAAGGAAATAATAAAATTAAATAAAAAAAGACTCCTTTACAGGATCAATCTTTTATTCTACTTGGTGCATTTTCAGGCACTCCATTATTAGACATACCTAATGTATAATGTGTGGATAACTTCTACAGCTCTAGAGACAAAATACTGTACATTTTACACACACACACAATAAATTCCCATAGGCTACTCAGCTTGCGTTAAGGCCTACAGGCAGAGAAGCGGAGACACTGCGGAAGATAAGCAGGCAGACAGCACTAGGTGAGAGGGGCTCAGCTGGTGCTGAATGGAGAGATAGCAAGCTCATGAC
The DNA here is from genome assembly GCA_028565825.1 of Olivaichthys viedmensis. NCBI lineage: Eukaryota > Metazoa > Chordata > Actinopteri > Siluriformes > Diplomystidae > Olivaichthys > Olivaichthys viedmensis. Next base: position 10,953,131 of record JAOUQW010000004.1, read on the forward strand.
TGAGAAGGGTGCACACAGGTCAATATGGCCTCCGTCAAAGCCCAGGATACGCCGAGAACCAAATCATCTGCAACACAGACTCTTCTCACTTCTCTTTGATGAGGGTATCAGAACCAAAAATCAATATGGAAACTTATGATTGCTCATGGGTAAATAGGCTTCACAACAACTTGCCTGCGTTTATCTAATTTTCCCCAAGTAAGAATGTTGATCTAGTGCTGGCCTTTTATATTCTGAAGAACACAACTACTTGAACAGACCCTCAGATAACTACTATTAATCATATTGTAATCATAATCATTCTTCCTAAAATTCCTTCCATAAATAGTCTTTAACTAATGACACATTTGATTGCAATATTGTTGATAGCTAATTGGCTAATATTAGTCAGCACTGTTTATTGACTATTGGTGCATTAAATCACAAGCTTGGTTACATACTGTGGTGTTTTTATAGGGCTTTTTACAATACAGATTGGCTCAAAGTATTTTTGCAGACATCAGTGCCATAACTCCCAATGAACAAGTCAAGGGCGACAGTGGCGAGGAAACGTCCCTCAGAGGGAGCTAAGGAGGAAGAAACCTTGGCAGGAACCAAGACTCACCAGGGGAAGCTGGCCAGCATTATGAATAAGGAGTTATTTTTATACTAGATAGTCTAGGAATTCTACTTTATAAAAGAATATAAGTTATTGGTTAGCGATTAAGGTATAAATATACTAGTTGTGTCTGAAATTTACCTGTAGATATAACCTCTTGCTGAAGGAGACAGATAGATCATAGTCAGCAGTCAATCAATGGAAACAATCAAATTTATCACAAGGATATAATTGTGATAAATAATTGTGACCTCAATATTTGATATTTAGAAAAATAATCATTACTGTGCAGCCCTAATACCCCCAATTTCAAATTTAGGTCTCATAGTGTTGATGTTGAACATAAATCATATCTCCTAGTCTTTTGCATTTTGTTAGCAAACTAATGGCAAAAAAAACCAAAAAAACGTACTCCTGCGACAGCAGTTGCAGTATCAACAAAAAAAAAAAAACTTCGAAAACAATGAGTACCGAGTCAGCAAAACACTTGGTCTTCATTTCGTACACACATTCAGCATATGGATTGTGTCTGCTGTTTCAACAGTGCTTTTTTGTCTTCATTTCTCTGTCCCTCATAGCAGCGAGGAAAAAGGCAGAATTTAAGGGATCACTGCTCATGTGACTGCTATTAAGCACCAGTGTCATTCTGTCTGTGGTAACTGCAGCGCTATCACTCAGAGCGGCCTCTGACAAGGAAAGAAGCATGTCTTGCCATTAAAATGTGATCGCACTTCAATTTCACCCATTTCAGGAGCTGCACCGCTGCACCCACAAGCATTTATTATCTCCTTGATAAAACTGCAAAAGCTTAGAACCTGCATCTCTTCTGCTGACAAGGTTGACGTGGCTTGAAATCTAAATTCTTTGTAATTAATATAAAGCAGGACTATAGATAAGCAGCAGTGGGTTGGAATGATAAATGTCGCTGTAACCTGATTATTGCTGATTTCAGACAAGTCACTTAAGTGGGGTTTTTTGTACACGTAGTGATTAGAGAGCTAATGAAGAGAGGATATAGAAGCAGCTTATCGCAGTAAGCGAGCAGCGAAAAAGAGTTCTGATGTTTGGCACGGTGCCAGGTAAACAGTGGTGGGTCTTTCCAGAGACACATCGTGGCTTCCTTTTGTTCTCTGCCCAATGATTTGTAACATCACCACACATTTTCTGTAACGAGGCTCGAGTCAAGCAGGAATAATTCAAATCAGGTCAGATTTTTGCCTCCATGAGGAAGACATATTTTTTAGTGAACTTTAAGAATGCACCTTGCACAGGCATATTTAAAATGCTCTCCTTTGATGTTTATAAATGTGTATATTTGCTGGGTTTTCAGGAAAGACATGAAGTTTATTCTTTGAGGAGGCAGAGCAAGAGATGCCTGTTAAGAGAGACACACCTGGTAATCCAGGATGCTGAAACCGAGGCCTCGCTCGCCTTTCTCCAACTCAAGCACATGCAATTCTGGAGACCAGAGAGCCAACTCTCCCTCTTCATCTCTGCTGTCCCTTCCCTCTTCCTCCCTCAAAGGGAGGCTCTGCTCTGCAGCCATTCTCTGCTCAGCAACATCCTGCTGGACCACTTGTGTCTGGTGGAGTAGCAAAAAAAAAAAAAAAAGGATGTCCAACATTTGGTTTTTATTTCAACTGTGTAGGCGTTGTTCACTCTACAAAGAAAGGAAGTAGCTCTGAAAATTAATAAAATAAAAGGAGCAGGTTGAGCCTGCTTTCCTTCAACACAGAGACAGCGCTTTAGCCCCTCTGAACTGTACAAGTAATAGGAAAAAATAACTGAACAAAAGAAAATACAACTCTTATGTTAATAAGATTGCAACTTGTTTGCCCACTGACACACTGAATTCTGTGATATTAGCAGATTCTCTGTATCTTCACTGCTGATGCTCTGCCTGTAATACAGCCATTTTCTGTTCTTGTCTCGTCTCGGAGGCTTTTTGTCTTCAGTCTTGTCTGCATTAGGTAAAACTCATGATTAATGGGGATCACTTGTGCATGAATTAATGTTGCAACAAGACACACTTGGCCAAGAACTGAGCAGCTGACTGTCCAAGACATTTTGGTCCCCTAAAATGGAAAGATTATGCATGAAACTTCCTGCACGCCAAGGAGACGTACTTCTGAAAACAATATCTAGGACAACAATGCTTTGTATTTCTCTGCACTGGCATTTATTGCATACTAAGTAAGTGAGGTCCTCCAACTCGACCTCTCGAGCAAATGTTAAAAAATTCATCCTGTCGTCCAAATGACAATGTAAATGTATAAAAAGATTTGCAATTCCTACAAAGTTATCCATTATGGATGTACATATCATCCAGTTAAATGATATCTCCAAATACATACAGACTGCACTGCAACATATGTGTGTGTGTGTGTGTGTGAGGGAGATACCTGTTCCTGTAGGCTGGCTGTAGGGCTGTTGGAACCCCAGTCGTCAGCATCAGGTTGATATTCGGTGCCCTCTTCAGTGAGGCGTCTACAACACACCAGAGTGAAGGGAGGAGGAACCTCCCGTAAAAACGCCACCGCCTCCCGCCTGGACTTCCCATACAACTGCACTCCATTCACCTACACACAACATACAACATTATTTTATATCCCTTAAAGCATAAGCAGTACTTCACCACTTTTTAAAGTAAAGTTCCGTTGTAATTGGGGTGGTCTCCCTTGTAGAAATCAGTTTTAAAAGAGTTATACTCAGGGCTGACTTAAGAAAAAGCTTAAAATATAAAAATAGATTTCTGGACATCCCAATCAGTTTGACAATCAAATTGGCTTTCATGTGGTTTTTTTTTATACATTTGTGTGTGTCATTTGATACAAAAATTTGTGGCAAGAACAATAACAAAGATGAGAACCAGCATGAAGGCAGGTCAGGGGAGGAGAGTGCCTGGCTCTGCAGGAACAAAGAAATGGTCTGTCTCCTTTCTTTGTTTAAAAACCCATTAGTTTTTGTTGCTGTTGTATGCACCAAATACATTCAGAACCATGACTGGACATTGCCCTAATGAAAAACATGCCCTACTCGAGCCATTACGAGAACAACCAAGGAGGATATGCAAGCAGATTTGCCTGTGTCACAATACAGGACAGGATACAAAAACAAAATGCAACAGAACATAAATCGTCAGATTACCACTATTCATTTATAAGTACAGGTTCATTTTACAGACCCTTCAAACGCTTTCTTTCGCCAGGCTATTTTATTGCCGTTCTATTGGGCCTAAAGGAAGCCAGGGTAGCACTGTGCCATCTGTCCAGACCAAGGAGGCTCTAGCCCCTCTACACCCCCTTTCCGTTCACCCCAGCACCACTATACACCATTGAGCCCATGATGTCTCTTCAGGATGTCTCCATAAGAAGTTAAGGACAGTTGTGCTTAAGCATGACATTTCAAACACGTATGTAAAAGAGCCTTTCACAAACTCAATGAGCCTAGCATGGAGCCATGAAAACCCCATGCTCTAATGCACCAGAGCGACATAGCAGCACCTCCTAGGCTGTGTTCTGTCAAGGTTGCTGCCAAAAGCAACAGGCTGGGAGTGCTGCAGCTCATGGCCATTGGACCAGGTGGGGCTGGAGGGACAGTGGAGGGGCAGGAAGCAGAGGCAGTGGGGGAGTCAGAGACACGGCCTGGCATGCAGATGGCCTCGGTCAGACTCAGAGGCCCTCCTGCTAAAACATCTACGTGCTAGCAGTGGTGGAATCAGCATGCCTTCCTGAAGACCTGGGGCTGGCAGGATGCAAAGGTCAGTGTTATTAGGAGAACAGAGAGGAGCCGCACCAACGCCCGCCAAAAGATGATCTGAAGGCCGGCCAAACCATGGTACCACCTGACCATACCTCCTCACCATAATGCCAAAGGGAAAGAGAATGGAGGCGTAAGAAATTGCAAGCGAGGATGCAGATTAGTGTTCCTTTATCCCCCCTTTCTGTACCTCAAGAAGTTCATCCTCTGGTCGCAGTAAACCATGGTTGGCCACAGGACCATCAGGGGCCACAGTAGAGATGTAGTGGTGTCCATCGAACGAATCCAGCTCCACGCCCAGACGCATGGTGTGTATCGGGAGCAGCTAGAGACAAAAATCACCTTCATGCCCATCTAAGAAATTCTGCTGTAGAGCAAAGTAGTCTTTTTTTGTGACAGAGGTCAACATGTGTGCTACTACAATACCTTAGAATATTTCTGCAGCTCAGCATCATCCTCAATGACAGGGTCCAGTTCAACAACCTGGGAAAAAATTAAAAATGACCACACATTCCATTTTTTGACTGAAAAGACAAATGAATAATTTTGGTGTGGGAAGTGATAATGGCTTCAAGCTGACTGCTATTACCGTTTTTAGATGTGCATCCTTTTGTCCATTTTTATAGATATCACTGGGTCATACAGTGTAAGAAACTTTAGCAAGTCTGTTTGAAATATTGTACTACTCAACATGGTTTAAGGCAAGCGTGTGATAGTTTGCTAACCCGGTAGCTACAACCTTCACTTAACTGTTAGCTACATTAGTCTTGTAGCACCCATGCAAAACTAAAGAAGCAAAACTCAGACACTAAATGTTTTGGCTAATCGACTACATTTTGCACAAGGGAAGAATTGCATCCCATTACAAAAGCTGAATGAGTGCACCAAGAAAGAATAGGACTGTCACAGGAAAAAACGTGCTCCTACTTAGAATTACTTTTCCCTGTTTGCTTCCCATCTTACTTTCTCATTTCCCATTCCTTACCATAACATCATACTGAGGGCCGAGTGCCTGCTCCCATTTGGTACGCAACTCCATCTCAGTCAGTGGGATGGGCTCTTGAACTAAAACACAAAAAAAAGCTGGGTTTCATGCAAACGATAACCATTTTGATTCCTGGTGTTTATGACCGAGGATGTCCGGGGGGGGGCACATGACCTCAGTATTAGGTAGTTCTGCAGTGTTAGGGATAGGATGTCATTTTGACTGATGAGTCAGAAGGCAACTGTATGAGTGATACAGCAATACAGCAAAATCACCAGGCTTCTGTATGGTATCGGACAGAAACACACAGGGAGGGGGAAAAAACAGACAGGACGAGAAGTCTATTAATGGGCAAGTTGAGGAGAACTGCATGACCGAGAGAGCGCTGGAGGGGACAGAGCAGTACAGACAAGTGTAATAGCGCTCTGTAATTTAAGCCCCCCAGGAAGACAAGCAACCTCCTTCCTTTACATATGTAGTCATTCCAATCATCTCACTCTGACAACTCGGAGAGAGAAAGATAAAAAAAAAATTAATCACACACACACACAAAGATGAAGGGCCCAAGCACATAGACCTGATTAAATTAGCATTTCTACACCGCCACTCACAACACAATTCATCATAAGTGTTTGACTACATTAATACAGCAATGCATCGCTTTCAGGTTTGGGATGTCAAACTCTAGCCAACATCTGCAGGCCAGGTGCAGCAGAGAGTAAAAGATGGCGAGGAAGGACTTTTATATAAATAAATAAAGAAGAAGAAGAAAAGAAAAAAAAGTAGTTTCTCTACTACCTAATCACTGTTCAGTATTTAGAGACAATTAGAATCTCTCAAATCAGGCTATTGGAAGCTTATGGCTGTTGAAAAAGCTCCAACTACCAGGTCACTTCAGTGGTTGAGGTCATAAAAGTTGGAGGAAATTGAAGCAAAGCCCTGAAAAAGCTGGTTGAGAGTGAAGAGAGGCCAACATCCTAATTATTTTTTTTATGGCAGGAATGAATCCTGTTCAACATCTGTTTCCAGAGACCTTCGACTTCAAATGGCATACAGAACAGCTCTCATTTAACCGTGTTTCCAATGAAATTATCCGAAAACTGATGACCAAGATTCGAAAAACCCTCCCAGCACGCTCAACTCGCATCAAGCCGAACGTCTGAGCTATTTCCCGCAGAGAAAACCTTCAACACGCCCCTAGGCGTTCCTGTCCCGTAACAGTGACATCAATTCTCTACAGCAAAAAAAAAAAAAAACGGGGGAAAAAATCCAAATGTGAGAGTCAGATTAAACGAGATTGTTTTGGTTTAAGGCAGCTATCGTTTTACAAGCACTACAGTTGCCCCCATTGGGAAATAAGCCCCGACAAGCAAATCATTGTTATCCTGGGCTTGCACTGCCCTGCTGCAACAGAACACTTTATTTAGGAGTTTGGCAGGTACCAGGGCTTGTCTAGATTAATTAGGTCAGAGTGTAACTCAAGCCATTTGCTGGTTTTATGTCTCAAGCAGGATCGCTCTTCTGCTCCCAGCCTGCCTGCTTCCATATTTATAGCCACCAGCTAGCATGACCGAAACCATGCCCTGTATGTAGGGGGTCAGACATGCGGAAGGGGAAGGGGGGGGGGCATACAGCGAGCATCGGGATGGCCTGAAACTGACCCCTGCCTAGAGGGAAATACAAATGGATAGGATTCCCAAGTTTCAACAGTGCCTCCACAGGTGGTGGATGGTATTGAAACGTGCTTGCGTATATTGTACTGTAGAGAGATGGCGATGGACATGGAATTCTGGAGAATATAGTCACAAGCAGGATTGCTGTGGATAAGATACAAAACAACAGAATCACAGTATTTATGGAAATGTCTTCCCAGCAGCCATAAGAAAATATGTTTGGGTCAAAAGACAACCAGAAAAGAAGAAGAAACACTATTTTTTTTTTCTTGACTGAATTGCCCTCACTGCTGTGATCTAACCTACTGCCCCCTGTTGGCACTCATTAAAGTCAGAGTGTATGCTTGTTTTGGGATAGAGAGGCAGACTGGAGTGTGAGCTCACCTATTGCAGACAGCTGCTGTTTGATTGCAGTCGGAGTCGTGTCCACTGGCTCCATCACAGAGGCCATCTGAACATCTGCCCGCACCTTGATCTCTGCAGACCTCCTTAGAGACACACGGGAGGACTCTCTTTGGACTACAGACACACACACACACACACACACGCACACACACACACACTTTGCTTTGGTACTGCCAAGGCACTGGATTTTGGGAAATTGATTTACATTTAATTTATTATGTGGTAAGAAGTCTTATTCCAAGTCAACCAGCTCCACTGACACTCTAAAATATTTCTCTGCTATTGCACCGTTCTTGAGATGAGATTCCCAAAGCAAATATCACACCATGAATACACACCAAATCACTGACATCGCAAATTCACAATTACATTACGGGATCTGACTGATAACAGAAATTTAAACTAAGCAGCTTAATAAAGTGAAATATATGAGATCATTGTCAAAAACGCATATTGGGGGTGGGGGTGGTCGGGGAGGTTTGAGCTCATGTGCATACTGTACATACAGTATGCTGTAAGCTACAAGATTTCTCCCTCATTTTCCCCTCCCGTCCCTTAACATATAACTATGGCAAGGAGAAAGCTGCTTGCTTTGATATCATCTACTAAACACATCGTATTGTGGCTGAAACATGTCTGATCGCAAACAAGACTTTTTGCCAAACCATACTATTGCAAGATGACAAGACAGATCATGGCTGCGTTTCCCTAAATGCTTTTGGAAAATCATAATCACTGTAATGTCACTGAACCAGCATGACGAGGATATTTACAAGGACAAGGATTTTTTTCTTCTAAACTTTAGAAAGTATTTTCCGACTCAAACTGAGTACTGTTTCAGCATGTGCTTTGCTCAGCCCATCTTTGTATGGAATGAATAAGATGAATAAGAAGTGATGCGAGGTCAACATGCGTAACTCCTAGGGCTGGACGGTATACCTTATTTACCAGTATACCGAGATTAATTCCCGTAAAAGGTATGCGTTTTTGCAATACCTTCATTAACGGTATTTTTCCGTTACACATTCAAAGTCGCCGTAACACAGCAGTGTAGGTGTCGGATGCAAGTGTGGACGTAAACGATTTAACCGAAGCGTCAAACAAAAGGGCGAGGCGAAAACTCGAAGTGAGAGACAGACAGGTCGGGCGACCAGCAAACAGAATATCACGAGGCAAAGGCGGCTTCAGTAACAAGAAACTAACAAAAGTCAAACCGGGTCGTCAATAACATCAAAACAAGGCTCGAAATCGTCACTACACAATGCAGGAGCGAGACTTCACAATGCGCTCGTGGTGTGTGTATACCGAGAGGTGATTGAGGACAGGTGTGTGTGTGTGTGTGAGAGAGAGAGATCAGAAGTCCGGTGATTGCGAACGAGGGTATGTGTCTTGAAGCATCATGGGAATTGGAGTCCGTGTTCTGTATTGAAGCATGTGGGGACGCGAGACGCTGAGGATTCTGGGAAACGGAGTTCATGTGATCCGAGAGATGTGACAGTTGGTCATTGCAACAATATGAAAGAATTTGCTACGCAACACTTAATACGAACAATTTCATTGACATTTTTATTTATATTAAAAAAGTGAAAAGATACTTTAATTTGCTGTTAACATTTATATTAAGACCAACTTGGAAGTTTCTTTTTTCCCCCATTTGAAGCTTGGAGTTTTTATTTTACCCAGATTTGCAGAATGCATATACATTTTTAATGTTCCATTTTTGAAATTGAATACTGCGCTGTTGCCCATGGTTCAGTGTAATAAAAAGCCTGAATTTTTAATTTTTTGATTCATTTTGATTGATCCGTGTTCTTTAGAATATTTTACTCTTATTTATTTTCAACATGTGCAAAGAGTCAACAATCTGAATGGAGATTAAACTTTCGTAAACTCAATAGTTGCTGTCCTTAAGGGATACATTCCTCATGCAAGTTGCTTTGGGAAATAAAATACCATCAAATACCTTCAATAATGTAAAAAATATTGTGATATGATATTTTGGTCATATCGCTCAGCCCTAGTCACTCCTCAGTGATGATATTCAATACAGAGCACAGAGTGCTCACCTTTATCCAGAGATTTCTCCACGGCCAATTTCTTGGGCGAGACAATTTTGCGAACCAGAGTGAGGTACACAGTCGGACCCGTCTGCCTCATCACATCCAGGACCTCCTGGCTGGTGAAGCCCTGGAGGTTAACTCCATTCAGCTGTTCAGAAAAAGAAAGACAAAGAAAGAAAGAAAGAATATACATGTGCAAATGTGACTGGAAGTGAGAAACATTCAGAAACAAAAAGACTTAACGAGTATTACTAAATACAAGTAACTAATGACGAGCACAAATTACTTTAGCTCAATCCAAAGCACAACAGCTGCCTTGTCCACTGCTCGCCCCATTCTTATTAAACCCCAAACAAATATGAGAAGAAAGGGACATCTTGATCAGCTGGTGTCCTGATCTGCACGTGTGTGAGTGCAAGCATTCATAGACACACAGGACTAATTAAAGAAGAGCTCATTAAAAAGTAATTAGCAGCCTACCGCCATTATTCTGTCATGCACCATGATATTCCCGCACTGCTCGGCAGCACTGCCTGGGATAACGTTCTTCACAGAAACCCCTAACGCATCTGCAAAAAGGTAAGACATATGAGAGCAGGAGGTAGAGGGAAAATTTTGAAAAATAGTTTGAGATTTCTTTGTAGTGACATTTAATGCATGTGCACTGGGTTGTAGAAAAATGTAATAATGTGGTCCTTTACCGTCGCTGGTTGAAGAGTTGCAGCCAACAATAGAAATGCCCAGACTCTGGCCTTCTTTCTTCTTCAAAGACACTTCATGAATCTCATAGCCGTCCAGGTTTAGCTGCATTAAACACCACAATCAACTGGTGACATCTGATTCCATGCTTCATCTTATGCTGGGGCACCAGTGATCAAATCAATTAGTAGAGAGAGCTTCGACAGGGCCCGGTCAAAACATTTTAGCAGCAGATATGGTGCGATATAACGGTAAATATATTTAACTTACAACCAGTATATCCGTCGGCCAATAAAATCGGCTGATATTATGTCTCTTATTGGCAGCGATAAAGCACAGATATTGGCTCTTTATTTGTTTTGTGGAAAAACTGTATTCATGAATGTGATGCAGTTTTAAACAACCACCAAATGGAATGGAATGCTCTTTTTTATTGTCACATATACAAGTACAGTACAGTGAAATTGATTCTTCGCATATCCCAGCATGTTGGTAAGCTGGGGT
>JAOUQW010000004.1:10963913-10974022 GCA_028565825.1 Olivaichthys viedmensis
GGCGGTGCTGAGGCTTGAACCCACGACCTTCTGATCAGTAGCCCAGTGCCCTAACCACTGAGCCACCACTGCCCCTAAATATAAATATAACTTAAGGGTGCTAAAACCTTGCAAAATGTTTTTTGTTCTTTGTGTGCGTGTGTGTGAACACGGTTCATTTGCAAGATGTAATTATGCTCTCTTGGATGGTTGTTGCATCGTCAGGATCCGAACTTGCAATCTTTTGACGGTAGGGTGAAACCTTAGACAGTTGTGTCACTCTGTCACACTGTGTTTGAGAGTTCAGGATATTTGAGTGGCTTGTTGATACATGCATATTACTGTTTTGGTCATTTAAGTTTAAGAAATTTACAGTAATATCAGTAAAACTATTGGGGTTTGATTAATTTAACATATTATATTGGTTGAGATTATTGGTTATTGGAATTTTTAGTTCCTTAACATTGGCGACAAATTCTGTACCGGTAAGGCTCTGCTTATAACATTCAGAGCTTATTTATAAATGAAGAATTCACAGCCCGGAGAGGATTTGCAGATGGTTAATGGAAGTTTCTTTGCACAAAAGCATCAGCTACGTGACAAAAAATGTAAGTGACCCTACCGTTCTGCTGGTTCTGCGCGCCGGTATGGGAGGGGGCAAGGAGGTGATGGGTGCTGTAGCAGGGGCAGTTGGGGGTGGCGGAGGAGGCTGCATTTCGCCCAGTGGATCTCGGGCGATTAGCATGCGCACTTGGCCACCACAGGCCTGCAGCACCTGCACCACCTGCTCACTGCTCAACCCCCACGTGGGCGTGTCCCCAATCCGCAAGATGTGGTCACCTGTCCTCAGCCGCCCATCCTGAAGTAAAAAATGAGGAAGGGAGGGAGGAATAATAAAAATAAAAATAAATGAATAAATAAATGAGTGAGTGAGTATCAATGGGCCTAGCTGGCATGAGTTCTGCATTGACGTCTGGATGTGGTACAGTTTCACTGTGGATCAAGTCTGAGAAAAACACAGAAGAAAATTACAGTGAACTGAACCTTTATTAAAAGGCACTTCATAAAAAAGTGAATGGACTGGGGTTAACACTAATGCAGCTAATGGTTAGCCGGTCCAAGAATTTAATAGTAAATCCTGCCTTGAAATTTGTTTAAAAAAAATAAAAAATACAAGACAGTCGATTGCAAAAGCTCAGATTAACAACCTAATTTCAGTGATGCACCAACAGGTGCCAGAGACGGTGTAATAACCTCATAGTTAACACACTGCTCACAAAGCTTTTCCTCTCCCTGACTAAACCGAGCAACATTTCCTTCAGCTGGAAGCTTCAGGCAGGATGAAACGCAAAAGGAAAAGCATCATTACACACAGACAGAAGAGGAGAACAGGAGCCTTTGTGGAAAAAAATAAGACATGAAAGGCATTTTGATGCGCAAACGTGCGAGGCAAATCTCCAATTCCCCATCCTGCCTGTGTGTGCAGGACAGCGGGGGCACATTGAGGCCTGGTGCAGCCATTAAAGGCTGAAATGGCAAACGCTAAGGATAACAAAGCCCCAATTTTGACAGCTTTTTTGGAGCATAAGATCCAGTGATGTGTGAAATGCAAGTGCTGTGCCTTTTGAACAAGAAGCGTTTTGTTGCCTGAGCTCTGGACACTAGCAGGAGGAGAAAAGAGACGCTCAAACAGAAAGCGAGTGCGGTTCTAAAAGAGGACAGTGTTCTTTTTCTAATCCCTATCCCTTTTGTGCAGCGCAATTCAACAAAGTGAAGGGCACATGGCAAAAAAAAAAACAGGTTAAATATGACTTAAACAAAAAAATTTGGTTTTAAACAAAACAATAGAACAGCCTAAATCAGAAAATATAACTGGGATTGGTAAGGCTGTCATGGTTTTTTTTTGTTGTTGTTGTTTTTTAAATCAAGGTAACCGCATAGAAAAACTTGACCGTATCTCAGTTTTACTAGCAAAGAGTAAGCAATCAAAAACATGCAAGCAACTGGCAAGTTGAATGTTGCAGCAGACATCAAGAACAAATTAAATGATCATAAATGGCACGTCACATGGTTTAACTGGGACATCAGCATCACGACACCTTTGTATTAGGACGAGTGTGTATGTGGGTTTTGAGTTAGTGGTGAGACGATACCGTAGGACATAAAAACACAAACCTTATCTGCAACGCTGTTTGGCACCAGAGTACGCACGACCACTCCAGTGGCCTTTCCACCCACAATTCCAAACCCCAGGCCTGAACCATCATTCATCAGCTCAATCTCCTCCACATGACCCCACTGCTCCTGCACACACACACACACACACACACACACACACACACACACACTTACTTACTTAAAACCACTGATAATAAATAAACATTAACTAAGCTTGACTAAAATCAGCAATAACCTGAAAATTTTTGCATGCCACATTTCCTTATTCCTCTTGCGCATACATTTAAAATGACTTTTGGACAAAAGGGGTCAACTGACCTCGTTTATTATCCAGTTTGAGCCCTGAAACTACAATCTTAAAATGTGAAGAAAAAAAAAAGAGAACGTTTCAATAGATCAGCATTGACTGGACAAATAGCGTCATCAGATGAGAGCAACCATGACATGAAACCATACATCATAAAAAGTCCTTACTATCCAAATGTCACACACAAAAGTCACCGATCAAAGTCAGGGTCAAGAAACCCCACGAGTGTCTTTCTGGGGATGTTCTAACTCGCTGTCCCACATCGTCCGTGCTTCTAATCACCAGACTCTCCTTGGGCACTTATTAACGACCTGCAATCAGAACATTTCGTTTCTCTTATTACCAGGCCCTTATCTGATGGGTGACTTCCTCAGCAATTTTCCCGCTATCTTATGAAACCGTTCCTCTGACGTTTTCATTGCACTCTTCTCAGGAGACAAAGCTTTACACCAGAGCTTATCCCATCACAAAAGACAAGAGCCATTTCCGAGATAAGAACTCGAGAGCCTGATCCCATACGTTTGCGGTTAACTAGAGGGTTTGACTGGTTCATGCTATTTTTATGTTAACACACAATGGTTTGACTTCCAATTTAAGACAATGAAGAAAATGATCTAGAACAAGGATACGTTCTAGCTTGGGTGAGGTCAAAGGGAAAATAAGTAGTCATAAGAATTTAGTAAAACAGTCAATACATATGACTCAGAGGTACAGACACACATATACTAATTGAACTTAGATAGGGCAAGTTATAATTAGGGCTGTCAAATGATTCAAATAAATAATCGTGATCAATCAAAATTATTGTGTAGTTAACGGCAATTAATCTTTGATATTTTTTTGCTCAAATTTGAATCTAAAGAAAGCTTTTTGCATTTGCAACTTGCAGTTATTGAAGTTCTGCAGCGTCTGGTGGACTGCGTTTGAACTGCCCAACAATTTTTCACGGAGACGTTGGGCATGGCGCAGGGCAGGTGTTCAAAAGGTAGCTGTAAGGCAGCTAAAAGTTGCAGTGCATAAGCAACTAGCATAGAAAGGACTAGGGATGGTTTAAAGGATCAATCTAGGAAATGCAATAATGGAGTCAAAAAAGAAATAGTGGTATTAAAAATTTTGCAAACAGACATGTTTTTAAGAACATAGCATAAACACCTACACATTTTTAATTACCGCTTTTATTAGAAAGTTATGGTAGAATGCAAGGGTCAAAATCCCTGGATTTTGGAAAAATGACTCTTGCTTCACTGTTATTCCTCCTGGACCAGGCGAATGATGCCTGTTTTGAAATGTTTCCATGCACTATAATTAGGTTTCTAGAGATTTTTAAAAGGCTTCGGTATCGGGTTCATGGAGAGGCGCAGGCATCGGGTCACAGGAAGTGAGGGAAAACATACCGCAGTTAGCCTGTGTGCTATGCCTTTTAAGGCACAGAACCATGAGGCAGTGATCCCCTGAAGCCTGGACAATCTTGCATAGGAAAATATTTTTTCAGCTGCATACGATAAAGAAATACATGGAGACAGGGAAGGAGATTTGGGGATTGTTTAAATATAGGCATTACAAATAGAACATGATGTGGCTTTGTGGTTGTGACGCTTGTTAAAGTAAATTTATCGTTGTACATAAGTAACGGTATTTTTTTTTAAAATTTCATTCTTTCAAAATTACCGCTTCAGAGCAATGCAGCATAAATGTTATGATAAATTCTATGTTCCAGCTACTACCTCCACTTTATTTTTTACTGTCAAGCCACGTTTGTCACTAAATCAAATTTTCTCCTGATACAACCTGCCATTGCTGGCAATTACTCTGTTACCGGCAGTCATGGCATTCTGTGACAGATAGTTAAGCTGGCCAACAAGCAATCAAATAAAATCCAGACTTTTGCCAAGTGCTCTGTTAAACTTGACCTGATGAGAAAAATCACAGCAGCAACAAGGCAAAGGCCTGGTTTTGATATGCAGGATGTGGCACCAATCCAAGGGTGTTAAAACAAAACGAGCGGTAAAGAAGCACATTAAAAGACACAAAAACACACAGCTAAGCAGGCTGAAATAAATCTAAATAACTTAATGTATCTGCCATTAAAGATCTCCCTCCTCAAGCCCTCCATGTGTATTCACACCAAGACCTTCACTTGAGCGGTATTTAATTAAAGTGGACGAGGGGGAACGATTGCGTTTATTGTTAGAGGCTTGAGTTAATCAGCTTCATCTCATGGCTGTTGATCTTTACCAGGCTCATTATCCCTCTCAAAGATTTTATTTCTCCCGTTCTCTCTCTGTCGAAAGGAGGAAGAGGATCACTTAGGCAATCACAACAGGCACGTTTCCTCATTTTGTTTCTCCTCCGACTAAGGCTGAGGGAGGAAATTACCTGCGTGTTTTTCAGCCCTCTAGGTGTTGGTACTTCATTTTCAGAGGGCGCGTCTAATTAAACACACAGTAAGGATGACTCAATATACCCAAGAACATAACCCTGTTTAATCTGGGAAATACACCAGTCAAACATGCACGTCATGAGAAATGATGCATTTAGAAATGCAAATACTGATTAGAACAAAACTATGAGATTTACCTCAGGGCACTGTTCAAAAAGTACAAGAAGCCTGTATAACATAACACTCACTCAATGTGTTTAAATCACCGGAAATGGCCTTACTGTATGAATGGATCCAGATGAGGAAAGGCGTGGTTTGGGAGAAGAGTCTTTGGCCACTACAAGCTCCACTCGGTCCCTCTGCTGCTGCAGATAGGCAATGGCCTGCTGTTGGGAAACATTCTGGTCTAGCGGAATCCCGTTGATGGCCAGAATCTGGTCATTCTCCTGAAATCTGCCATCTCTGAGCATTGACAGAGAGCCCAGGGCCATTTAGTTTTGTGAATATGGAAGACATTTTATAGCCGACAGCATTTTTAAAGTCACCCAAAACTTGTTTTGAAGATCACAACATTTTTCTATATTGAATAATAAATTGCTTTTAAAAATGGCAAAGAAAAATGGTGACACTTTCACTCTCATCAAAAAATAAATAAATTTAAAAAATCCAGATTCTATGAATATGCAGATTGGAAATGTTCCCAACTCTACACACGCTCACCCACTTCCCCTGGTAAACCCCTGGTGTTGTATGGCCTGCATTTGCATATTGGAACATAACACTTGCCTGTCACATGTTCAATACTAACTCAGATTTTCTAAACAGATTTTTAGCTCCCCGGTTTCTTAAAAAAAGAAGGCTGCAAAACTACTGCATCGACAATTTTCGCACTCAAATTTGATTAAAAAAGGTTTTAATGAAATAACACATTTTTAAGTTTGGGGTTACTTAAAAATAAAAACTTTGTCAATTTATTTTTACAATCAAATGATGCACAAGAAAGCAATTGTCGTAGATCACTACACTCTTTATTGAATGAATAGCTCCATTTTACATAATGTAGAGCAATGTTGAGCTCACCTGTCTGCCACGCTCCCTGGCTGCACCTGTTTGATGAAAACTCCATGCGGGCCCACCCCATCAGGCTTCAGGCCCACCACACTGAAGCCTAGACCTCCAGTCGACGGCCTCAGCAGACTCACATGCTCCAACTTTCTTTCCTACAGTGAACAGGCGCAGATCCAATAAGTTTGTGCTGCACCATTTGGATTTATAAAATTAAGAAATGCAAAGGATCAAAGCCTGTCACTCTTTCGTTCTAGTCATCAATAAGAACTTTCTAGCATGTGGGGCCAAATTAACAAATAAAGTCAATTTATAAAACATTTGATTAAGCAAACGGGTTAAAAGTAGACGGGTAGAAAAAAAAACTACTTTCACAAGCCTGTTGATGAGACGTCAGTGGCGTCATCACCCCTCACCTTTGCTGCAGCATGGAGCCATCTCTGGAGCTGCTCAGAGGATGCTGAAGACACAGCTGTGCAATTGGACACTACAGAGCCCAGACTGCTTCCTGGACGACTAGCACTCACAACCAACTGGCCCTTCTTGGAGAAACTAAACTCACTGCATGCGTCTGGAGGCATGCAATTCAGCTGCAGAACCGAACAAGAGAACATCGAGTTGTGTGAATTATTCCACTATTTTATATGAAAAAGAGATACAACAGACTGAAAGTCTATAAAATGTTAGATATTTTTCTTTATTGCTGGTTTTGCAATGTGTTGCATTCCACCTAACTTTCAGAATGCACTTTACATGTCAAACATACGTGTTTGCTTCTGTACAACATGAAGCAATATGGAGTAAGCAACCATACCTCACAGCCTTGGGCACACAAAAAAAAAAAAAGAAAAAAAAAAGAGAAGAGCAGGAGGGAAAATCAATACATTCCTCTGCAGCTTTCTCTACTCCCAAACAGGTAATGTATTAATGACCTTTAGACTCACATTGTGGAAACTTATCAGTCTTCTGCTTATTTAGCCCGGGCTGACGGAGCAAGTTCCTGGCCATTTCATCAATACATCTCAGACAAGGCAGTTACTCAAACCAAGACAGTAGATATTAAGGCCTGATAGATCCACAAAAAAGAAATTCACCGCCACCCATCTATGTATACACGATAGGTTTTCACCTGACGCATTCATAGGCTCTCGTCTGACCTTCCAAGCACTTATGAAGACAAGCTTTTGTTATTGCCATTATCTTAATTTGGCATGTGGATTGTTTATTGTAGAGAGGTTTCTTGTGTCAATAAAAACTCAAGCTGAATACAAATCGCAACAAGGGGGTTTCAACGTCTCAGTCGGCAGTACAGAGGTGTGATGCATGCCTGGATAATCAGATAATTCTGCAGTGGATACATAAACTGTACTGTTTTATTAGTACATACTAATAATTAAATTAATAAGTAATCATAACATGATAATTACCAATAAATGTTAGACACATTTGTATAAATGAAAGAACCATTACTGGGAACACTTAACAAATGCGCCGTTAAAAAGATATGAGCTTTTAAAAATGACCGAGTAAAGGCTAGGACAGGTGGATGGGCTATTTTCTGATCATCGATCATTATCTCAATAAATTATGCCCCGATAAGCTTTTCTGAAAGTATGGTGGCGATCGTCAGTACTTCTACAACTCCACTGTTACTTAGAGAAACAAGTAGTCAGCTGGACGTTAACATTTTTCCTCTTGTTCCTTAATTGTTTATTTTTTATTTGTTTTATAGAAAAATCACTGGACTTGGTTTATAGTTTTTAATATTCTTTCACATAGTGTTTTATGTGTGTGCCAATGTTAGCAAAACGAAATACTGTTATGCAAATTGTGTATCGCAAAAGGTCTTTAAGTATTTTATTTTTGCTATATCACCCATTTATACTTATAAGGCACCAAAACTGGTACAGTTGTGGGAAAAAGTTGGTATTTCATTTGGTAAGTGCAAAAACACTCAAGTTATTAAGTCCAGATTAAAAACCAATTTATTTACGCTGCCTTTTAATCAAGTGCGTACATTTTTCTTATATGTATTTGTAGTTTTGTGATTGTTTTTATATCATGCCTTACTTTCTTGTTCATTTATATTTTGATATAAATTTGTATAAAGCACTTTTGAGATTTTGTCAGAAATGGAAGTAGCTACATATATATATTTTTTAAAGTCCAAATTTTATTTGCGGATCTTTTGAAAAAATGTCTGCCGGACGTTGGTGGGCTGAGTAATCGAGGAAGAGATGGCTGACCTGGTCTTTAAGCTGTTTGAGCGAGTGCTGCAGGGTGAGGATGCGGCCGAGCAGAGGGCTCTGCAGTGCTTCCCTCAGCGTTCCCAACCTCTCGCTGTGAGTCCATTCCTCCCGCTGCACCAGCCTGGACTGCAGCCTCTCCACGGCCTGGAGCACCTGCTGCCGCTCGACTGCCGACACTCAACACACACACGTCACAGAGTGAATATGCTACCAGCGAAGGCATTAATAACGCTGGACTACGAACAGGTGAAAATCTGCAATACCTGTCGGCACATTTTCATACATCGATCTTCCCTGAAGAGCCAGATGCAGAGGATTCAGTCAGTGTAAACCTAGAAAGAACATGGATATGCGTTTAATTCTGATTTTACCCCAAAACTACATGAAGATCATCAAAAAGAAGCCAGACCGTGCCTCTTATCAGCCTCCCTTCTAAAACCTGAAATTGAATAGAGAGAGATAAAGAGAAACAGGGAGGCCATTCATGAATAAACCCACGCAGATGACAAAAAATTATATAGATTCAATTATATACAAATTTCCAAATGGAGGTTAAAATGGTCGTTTGTTATTTGAGATGCAGTCGTTATCAGGACCAGTTTCGGTTGGCGTGATGAGCTAACGTGTTAGCAACAGTTATTCGGATCAAAACCGAACCAAAATGAGTTACACTACTTACAGATGATGTGTATCCGGTTCAGTCTGTATTTCGGAATAACCTGTAAGCTCATGTGAATAATGGCGCACGTCCTCTACAACGTCTGGGGTTTTGAAGGCGAGCTTTGCGCTGAGATTTGGCTGTTTTCAGCGCCTTTACCTGTCGGGCGGAAGTAAGAGGAGGTTCGTCGCCTCACCTTAAACCAGGAAGCAAGTTCACTCACCGAAACTAACAGCATTGGAATAACGTTATTAATGCATAATCCATTCACAACAAAACACGTGTGCACACGACCACAGACCGATGTAGCCACAGAACCATCCAACAAAAGTTTGTTAACAAGTTTGTTCGCCAAATATGTTTTTGACACAGCCCTTGTTCAAACCCCAACAGGTGCATGACTCAAAGTGCGAAACCGAGGCGCTAGCACCACGGCTGACCACTCGTACAAGACAAACCAAACCGAAATTCACCACAGACTTGAACGAAAATGTGCATACTAGCTGTTAATGCACAAACCTGGTGTTTCTCTCGCACGTCAGCGCTTCTCTCGCGCGCGTTTCAAACGCGTTATTAGCCACGTTAGCTAGCTGACGTTGCTAAACAACCGCCCTGGGCGCGTAGCGTTGCAGTTTGCTCGCTAGCTCGCAGCACGCCAAATTAATTAACAAGTTTCACAGGAGACATGTTTCAGCCAAAGTTTATCCAACAACACGGCTGACTCCAGTTCGCTCACAATGTGAACAAAAGCAACACGCTTAAAGAAGAAGAAGAATAATAACAACAACAACAATAAACCAGTAGCTAGAACCTTGTACGATTTTTTTTTTTTTTTTTAATTAAAAAAAAAAAAATCTTCTTCGAATATTCTAACGTTAGTTTGTCTCTTTAAAAAAAAAAAGAAGAAAAAAACACACTTTTGGAGTCACGTGACGGTCACGTGATCGTATCTTTACCTTTTTCTTTTTCAAAAAATCATGGCGTCTGTCCGGGTTGGTTTGTTTTGCTCGCGGATAATAACGCTGGCGTTCATTTTCTGCTCTTTCTGCTCGACTTTAATTCAGAGTTTTACGAACGACGTGGGTCGCTGTGAAACTCTCCGACTGGGACAATATCCTTTTTTTCCCCCCCCGCCCCGAAATGAATTATTCGGCACGCATCTCTTTCGTCTTTTCGTTAGCTAGCTAGCTAGCAACCTAATGCTACATCCCAAATTACACCCAGTTGTGTATATGTAGATGAACGAGTGTTAACAAGCGTAAACAATGAGCAGACTTTAATCATAGAGGAGAA
>JAOUQW010000004.1:10978286-11006319 GCA_028565825.1 Olivaichthys viedmensis
TCAAAGGACGAGTAGCGTCTCTAAACCACTTCTCAGGAAGGGAAACAAGGCCAAACGCTTGGCATGGGATAAGACATTTCACAGTGGATCACTGGAAAAAAGTGCTATTTACTGATGAATCCAAGTTTGAGATTATAACAGAAGGGTTTATGTAAGGAGACAACCAGAAGATAAATTTATACCACAGTGGATCAAAACAACACTGAAACATGGTGCTGGATTTTCAGTGTGGTCTCAGACTTTTGGACACCACTGTATATTTCATTTGTTTGCCACAAAAATCACAGAAAATGAAATGTATCCAGTATAAAAATTTAATGTTATCCAGGATAGCAATGCTGTTTATATTTGGGGTCAAAAGAGAACATACTGTTAAAAAGATAATAAAAACAAATCCAAATAGAAAAATTATCTGTATAAGCACTTGTCTGACAGATGGACTCTCAATTTTGCAATCAGTATATAACACCACAACAATTGCATTTTATCACATTTTTAAACTGGAGTCTCTGAGACTTCTGAAACAGGTCATCAAGTCAAATTCATGTTTATAAGCAGATCTTATAAAATTAGGAAAAGTCGTTAAGTATCAAGTTGTCATTAAGTGTCGAACTGTGTTGTATTTTTTTGCATGTTCTCCAGGTTGTGATGGTTAATTCAAATGGTGTAAGATGCAGGCCTGTGGGTCTAACAGAAAAGAATCAGAAACCTCTATCACATACCCTGTTTTTCAAGTAGTTTTGTCCATCTTCCTCCAACTTGCTCCTGCTTTATTCCCTTTGTAATTGTTAACAAAATGTATCAGTAAGTGTCCACTAATTTGCTAGTATGTTAATGCTCTTGATCCAAATCCAGGCTAGTGAATAGAGCCTGAGTGAATTTGCTTTGAGAAAGTTAACACTAACATTATCTCACGTAGAGGAGCTCACGTTTAATACATTAACGCCACACTGAAGTGGAACACAGCATAAGGCGCCCTTGTTCTCCCTCTCTCCATGTTTTAAGAGCATTCCTATCAATTAAGCACCTGCAAAAGTACAAAAGGCTGTGGTAGCTAAACACTTCCCTTCTTCACTGGCTTTTTGTGAGAGGCAGGCCCACACGGTGCTGGAGATCTGCACCTGGACCGGCCTGACCTGCGAGCTGCTGCGCCATTCAGCTGTTAACACGTGGCCTGGCACCGCTGAACGGGTTCTCTGCAAGCAGCTCTTTTGATATCAGTGCTGGAATCAACACGATTAAGCCCCTCAATGACCAATTATCAGTGCTATTACTAACAATTAACAGTAATTATGTTTAAATTACTAGATGGGGGTGGATTAATTAATTGCAATTCTCTCAGACCTCTAATGGCTTAAGCCAACCAGTTATTCACTATGTATCCCAATGGCTGTGATTGGAATGCAAAATGTTGACTTTTTTTTTCCATTTATGGAAACAAGTTAACACATCATTATCACAAACAATGACAAATGCTGTTTTGGCTCTTCGCATGGTTCCCGCTTTGAAAACGTTTTGAACAAAATGAGACCCCAGGCCAAAAGCTGTTCGCCATTTATTGTCTATAACACTGGCTCTGTTCGTGCACGAATTACACCTGCAAAGGGTTGTGTGATTTCTTTGACCGGAAAACCTGCCACTGACTGGCTTCAAAGCCTCAGCAGTATATACACACAATATAAGCAATCAAACAAGTCCTCTTCACAGCCGAGCATTACCTATGAGCACTGCTCTGTATAGCCCAACAGTTCACGTGGACCTCATACAGCCTGGTCGAGAATAGAGGAAACTGGCAGCTAAGCAGACCTGTAGCAGTTGACAAAAGATACTGTGTGTCTTTCCAGGGCTGCTTAAGTTCTGTACTGTGGGTTTCTGCGGAATCGGAAGTCTGGTGGACTTCATATTGATATCCATGCAGGTATGTATGACTATTTCAAGATTCAGGCCTTTTTGTTTTATTGTGAACTTGTTCATGCTTCCTATTCACAACTGATCATCTGATTTCAAGTTCATAGTAGTCATCTAAATACAGGATCTTTTCATTATAATCATTATAACGGGAAGCTTAGGGATGCACTGATCCGATACCAAGTACAGGTCTTGGACTGATATTGGCCTGAAACTGATCGGCATATCGTTTATGCGTTCTGTGTGATGTCGACTGACAATTTTATTCCTTTTATGCAAAGTCAAGTAGCTTAGTTAGGATCATTATGTCCCATCATAACCAGATCATTAGCTTGAAAAAGAATAACGGCAAACAGCACATCCTCTCAGCAACTTTTTAAACAGTGTTTGCAATTATTAAAGTGAATAAAGGCATCGGTATCAGACATCAGCCGCTACTCGGAGCTCTGATATCATATTGTTCGAAAATTTGAAAGGATGGATGCATCCCAAGGGTAGCTGCTTCAACTCAAAATTGTGGGCCTGAATTACTTTGGTAACTTTTCAGAAAGGACTAGGGTATGATATGCAAACAGAGAAACCACTTTAAACTCTATAGTCCTAAAGGCCCACTGGTGCTTCTTTTGTGCGTGTGAGAAAGTGAGTGTGGGTGAGTTTGTGTTTTTGTGCTCGGTAGCACCTGTGTCTCTGTGCTCTCTCCGCTGGGGGCTTGTGCTCTGTGAGAAAGGCTAATGAGTGTGCGGTTTGTTTTCTTCCCCCTTTCCCCCCTGCTCCGTTTGAGCACATGGTCCCCCCGGAACCCCCCCCCCTAACTTGCATTAAGGGCCCCTGAGCCTGTCGGAGGAGCGGGGGGGGGAGAGAGCCAGTCCATTTGTCATCTCGTTAGGCCTAACCTCACCCTCTCGATCCTCATTAAGCTCGCCAGGCCTGAATGAAGCTATACATGGGAGAAGCATGTGCACGGCCCCCACGCTCACCGCCTCCCGGACGGATATTCATCAAACACTTGTGTACATGATGAGTGATGACTCTGGGAATAACTATTAGAATTGGGGAATACTGTGGAGACTTCCGTAAATGTTTGAAAACATGCTGTCACTCCGGCTCCTGGTGAAAACGTACATGTAAATGATTTAATGGAGCGTTTCCTGCCTACAAGTTGGCCGGCCTGCATTTATTCACTTCACAGATGGACTGAAGCAGACATATACTACAGACGCATACTAGTTCAGGTTGTTTAATATACACTACACATTCATGCAGTCGTAGTGCTGTAATAAAGCTCATAACACCCCATTCCTCCAGACACAGACTATCGTGGTTATGAGCCAAGTTGCATTGTTAACACGGTTTCTCTGTTGAAAATCCTTTCAAGTCTGAACTAGACTTTTGATCTGCACCTGGAAAGAGCCAATTACGCTCTCTTGGACTCCCGGCCACGGATGGTTATGGCATCGTCGGGGCTCGAACTAGCGTTTTCCAGACGATAGGGCGAATGCTTTACTGTTGCGCCACATTATACATTGATTTGCATTTTGCAGAAACATTTTGCAGAAACATTTATTGATAAGAGTTCAACTACTGCCCTTAGATTTACATTCTTTTTTCAGGACAGGGAAACATGTCAATTCTTGTTCGTGGTAATCGCACATACACTACAGATGCAGTGGATGGAGATTAATTGGAAAGGGCTGGAGTTTTCCTTTAGTTTTTTAAATTACACCCATTTGGGGACTCTCCTTGTCTTAAAAGCATAAGCTGTAGAATTTCTTTCAGAGAAAAGAAGAGTTTCATATATTTCTCATCCTCCTTCCTTTCCCTTTAATCCTCTAGCATGCACATGCTCTGCTACCAGTGGAGAAAATGGAGCAAGCTTTTTTTATTTCATTTTTATTTTTTAAATGGCCCCAGCACTTTGATTAACAGGGGCTCTCCAAGCGTTTATTGTTCTCTTAATGTCTTATTGAAGGCCCTGAGAGACCAATGCTTTTAAGAAGTGCGGCTGGCACGGCGAGCTGCCGCACACTTACACTCTCAATTAGCTGTAAGCTTGTCCAGGCGCTCCGTTTTTAAAGCATGACACTTTTGATAAAGAGTATCGCTTCCCCCGAGAGCCCATTTACGCCCAGCGCTCTGTGTTACAGCGCCATATTTTAACTCCAACTACCTCCGCTAAGAGCAGCGCTGGCCAGGGAACGCGCCTCTCAGAACTAATGAATAAACACCTAGAAAATGTTGTTATTATTTATATTCATCGATTCTGTCCCTCGAGTCCGGAATCATCGGGGGCTTTCCGGTCTAATGCCTGAAGATAAATGATATGTAACTTTTCAGTTTGCTCTGATAAATTGGAATGAGACGGGAGAGGGAGTGTTTGCACATGTGTGTGTTCTCCCATAATCCTCAAACAAGCTGAGCAATCCAACCCCTCTCAATCATGCTCTGTCAGGCTGTGAGGAAACGGCCGGTGTTGGTCAGATGAGCTCTTATCTGGACGTGGTAGAACCCAGAGTCAGTGCTGTGTGTATGTGTGCTTCAGCGAGCGCCTTCACCCAGCTCCAGAGTGTGTTCTCATTATCAGTCTGAATCAGAGCAGAGGCGGCTGGGCCGGATGCTGAGTGTGCAGGCCTGCAGGAAGCCATTACACTGCCTGAACTGACTGCAGTGATCTCAGAGCTGGACGCAACCCAGGAGCAGTGGTGGACTCAACACACTGAGCACTAAGTGCAGAGCGAGCTTCACAAAAAGCAGGCGGAAACTCAAAATCTCTCGGAGTCTTTCATTTATTAATGCGTAAAGACGTCGACATAAAGACTTCAACATGAGATTTGCTGAACAAAACTTATGGCGAGGTTCACCTTGCCAGGTATAAATATAGTTCCTCCAGTGCCTAGGTGCTTAAGGGAAAAGTTCAGCGAAAAAATCAAACGTACCGTTTCCCCTTTACCCCAAACGTAGCCGATCAGCCAAGACATGTTTGGTATCTGACATTTGCTTTAGTTTTGCACTGGAGGTACAAGGCTAATGTAGCTTGCTGCATCCAGGTCACACAGACTTGGCGATGTGGTTTTGGACATTGTAATTTACTGTAATCCTATAAAAATTAACTAAACCGTCTTGGACAATCGGAATCACTTTTTCCCCTTAAAACAGTTTAGTATCATGCTACCGCTTAGATCTTGCCTCCCAAAGTTTGAAGGCAGAAAGCTGGAAATTAAGCAGTTGACAATATAGTCCCACTTTAAACCTAATTTTGTAAAATAGCAGGGATAGTCAATTTTTACTCATTTTATTTATTTATAAATACACAGCTTAACAATATTGTTTGAGGCATGTATATGAAGATTTGGGCATGTATTTATGGAAAATTGTGTATATTTGATTTTTCACCAAACTGTTTCCTTAAGTGTTAACTCACGTTTTCCCTCTTTAGATCGTAGGTCCATCTGATGGGTCGGATTATATCGTGGACTACTACGGAGCGAGACTCGTACGGCTCTCCATAACAAACGAGACCTACAGACGAACGCAAATCTCTCTCTGAGGAGGTAAGGAGGAGGCCCGAAAGCCAGGAAACATTTGCTCGCTGTTTGTACAGGGCTTAACTGATCAAAATCCATTACATGAAACAAGGTCAGGGAGCCAGGCTTTCAGAGGCTCATGGGAAAGCGGTGGACTTTAGTTCTTTAGAAGAGTGACTTCTGGAGGAAATTTGTGAAGGTCGGGTCAGTGAAGTCACCTCCTGGGGTGTGAAAGCAAACTGGCAGAGCAAGGACACGCTCACCTGTGCCGCTTCCTGTCGTCCCTCGTCCTTTCTCACTCTCTGTCCCTCAGAAGGAGCCTCGCTCAGGGGATGAGTGATTAAATATCAGGCTCTGCAAAGCAAACTTTGGGAAAGCATGGCACGGCTGTGACGTTGCACTTATTACCGCAGTCTCCAGAGCTGCACATGTCTGTCTATCCACGCTATCCACAGGGCAGTCATGGTTTTCACAGTGGTACTTCAGTCCTTCCCATCCTTATTTCAACAAATCCTTTTTGCTGGCTAGTCAGAAACGTAACCTTTTGTGTTTTATGGCATGTTAAGTTTACTAAGTTTACGGTCACAAAACCTGAAAAAGATCAATAAAAACCCATCACACCAATGGTTATTGAAAATTATAAACACATTTTTTCATAAATGTCGGTTTCACAGTATTGTAGTTACTGTGACCGCCTTATTTATCTATGTCCAAAGGAATCTAGCAGTTTTTTGTTCAACCTTTTTCATGATTGCGCACTCCCTGTTTAGCGTTAGTGTTAGCCACACAATTGCCGATAGCAGGGACACGTGGAACAGTCACATCTGGTGGCCATTAGGGGCTCTGTAGTGTTTACAGGGTGTTTTTGTCTTCATTGCTGATTTGAGCAGCTTCCCCTCTTTCTCTGCATTTCTATCTCTGTCTCTCTCTACTTCTGTCTGTCTGCCCCTCATTCTCTCTAAATTTCTCTCTCCCTTTTATGCATATATTTCCCAGTAGTCTTTAAGGCCTTCTAATCTGTACCCCTAAACGCCTAGTTGCTACTATGGAGCCTGATTTTTTTATTTAACAGAGTTAAGATGTTCAGAGCGGGCCTGTGCCTGAATTACCGAGAACAAAGAGACCCTACAGACCCCTCAAACTTATGATAGATTCAGATTTCAATTTTAATTCCAGCCTGTCAGAGCTAGTTTCTCAACGTTTACCCTGAGGATGAAAGGGAGTCGAGGGCTTCATGTGAAGACGTTTTTTCTCACAAAAGGAAGAAGAAAAAAAGGCGATACATTTTTAGCATGGAAGTCATCCCTGGCCATGTGTGTCTCTTCCAACTTGTGGAAAAAACGCATTTGTCTTTCTGATGTGTATTATTCTGGACCCGCTTCCAATCATAACTAAGTCTTTCCTTTCTCTGCCTTTAGGTGGAACGAAGACTACAAGACAAAAACCTGACATCCAAGATTGTGTCATATAAATCTCATCCTTTCCTCTTTTCAACTAGGAAGACACAAGGACACGCCAGAGAGCACCATGTGTATGTGCTTGTGTGAGAGAGAGCGACAGAGAAGGAGTTGGGGCTGCAGAGGACTGTAAATATGGACTACAATATGTTTAGCTTGTGTTAGACTTCTGCAAAGAAGACAATCCCACCTTTATTCCTCCATCTCCTCTCTCCCTCACCATCCATCCTTCTTTCATCTGATTCTGAACAGCAGAATGCAGTTTATCCTTTGTAATTTATCAGGCTTTCACTGTTGTGTTATTAAAGGAACAGTTGGGACAAAAATGAAGTTTACACAATTTTCCCCTTACCCCATATGTAGTCGGTCAGCCAAGACTACTGTTGTTCAACGCTTACTACTTTAGCAGCTGCGAGACTATTGTGGGAGTCTAACTCACTTTAAATGTTTTTATTAAATAGCTGCCTCAGACTGCATCCAGTTCTTCATTGATGTCACAGCTGAATGCTGTAACGTTATTGGGCAGCCATCTTGGACAACTGAAAACACAATTTTTCTTAGTGAAATTTGGTATCATTCTGCGCAAACCGCCTGAAGTTTAAAGGTGGAATTGTACTGAAAAGTTGGAAGTTAAGCCTGATATATATATTATAGAATAATTAATTAACATGAAACATATTTGGGGTGAGATTTTGGGTGACTTGCATTATTTTGTAAGAGTGAAAAAACAGTGTAAATATTTTTTTTTGACTGAACTATTCATTTAAGAGCTTCCATTTTGTCTTTGTTATTTAAACAATGTAAATAAAGTTTCACCATCATGGAATATATTGTGTGTGTCCTGGTTGCATTTCTGCATCACCTGATATAGTACAATGTCGGGTACGAGAGACGTTATCACACGCTGAGGCTTCCCGTGTGAAAAGTGTTCACTTTTTTCCCCTCTGTGATCTTCAGACAATCCATGTCAGTGCAATGTCAAGCGCTCCTTCAATTTCACTAGAGTGCGTCTGCTGGTCTGCGTCCACCGGCTCACTCTCCCCGTCATTAATACAACCTCCTATAGAGTCAGCCACTTCATCACACTCAAGTGATTGCTGCATCGGCCTGTCAGACTGCACCCACTGTGTGTGTGTGTGAGTGCGAGAGCATCTTTTACAAACTGCAGTGTCCTTGCCACAGCATGCACAGCTCAGCTCGGGGTATGTGGAAATAGATTTAGTCCATTCCCCAGTGTCTATGATAAGTTACCAGAGTTGGCATGGGACACTTGTGCTGCACAATGTCCCGTGAGGCGATCTCTCCATCTGTATCAGTCTTATTCCACACCTTGTTTTGTTTAGGAACGCCAAAATGCATCGTGTACAATTAAAATCAGGATCCCATCCTTATCTGGTATTTCTGCTTTACTGCTAAAACTTTGATCTCAAACTTTGTCGGGAATAAAAATCCCTGAAGGCAGCGATCCGGTTACTCCCCCACCCCCACAGCCCTGTGTCTGTGTGGATACACAGCCTCTGTTCTCCTTCCCCACCTCTTTGCTCTTCCTTCAGCAGAGCAGAGCTTATCAATACAGCGGCAGGATAAGAGGCAGGAGATTTATGGTGCTCTTCCCCATGAGAGAGAGACGCAGTCCCGGGCTCCCTCCCTCTGCATGTGAAGCCCATTCCTCATCCAGCCGCGGTGCTTTATGGGCGTACTCACTCACTCTCTGTCTCTCTCTCTCTGATAGTAGCAAGTTACAGAAGGAGACCCAGGCTGAAGACATTGTTGCAGCTTTCTGGGGTTCGACCCTCTTCCATGGCACCCCAAAATCAGTCTCCTTGACCCGGGGAGGGATATTCCTGCACTTCCAACCCAGCTTGAAATGAGTAAAAAAATGTATAGAAATAGTCAGAATAATCTTATGTTCAATTTATAATAATCTCATGATGAGGAATATTAGAGAAAGTTGCCTATATTCAACATTTAGTTACTTGGTAAGGTATCAGAATCTATGTAAAAGCTCTGCTCGGAATTTAAACCGTCCGCTCAGCCATTTTATTGTAGAAATATAGATGGCCACAGCAGATGAGCAAAAGTTGAAGAATGACATACTCCGTGTGCTCTCTTAAGTGTCGTTTGCTCCGTTCTCTTCTGCACTGATTCACTAGGCCAAACAGCCAATCAGAAGCCTCTATCCTACAGACGGCCTCTGATGGCTATTCAACGTGTTCAGTCGTTGCTGATGGACGCTGACAATGGCTGACTGGTGCCGAAAATGTGAGACACAAATTACAGGCGTGTTCCACCACCAATGCTCGATGGCCGACAGTCGGCTTGGTGTGTGAGGGCTCTTAGAGTTACGTTTAGCTGTTTTGTTTCGTAGTGACATAGTCACAGTCTGACGCGGCTGGCCTCAAACTGGAGAAATGGCTGGAGGGAGGGAGAAAAAAAAAAACACATCGTCATTTTGGCCTTATCACACTCTGTCCATTTTCAGACATGACTGCAGAGGTAATAACAAGAAAGCATTGTACTGATGTCATAGGGCCCATGCCAGTTTCAATCACAGGCTGTGTGAGCTCACCTGGGCCAGCTGTGTGCCTGCACTGATAGAGTCAGGTGTGGAGCGAGAGAGAGACTGTATGAGCTGTGGACTTCTCTCTTCCTTCTCGTCCTCTTCCTCAGTCTGCAGGCCCTTTTCCTGGCTCGAGCTTCAGGCCCTGGAGCTGCTCTACCACACGCTGGGGAGCAATATGTCTTGTACACACACACTGCTAGTGTATAAGCTCTCCTGGTTGATCCAGAGCCAAGCTGTAGCGAGCCACTGGAGAGAACTTCAGTGTCAACGAGCCACACGCGGGAAATAGAACAACATAACTCTCTTGAACATATAGATACATTATTATTGAGACGTCTATAGATTATACACGCACAAGAGTGCCAAAATCCTCGGCCGTTTTTTTGTTTTGTTACAAGACTCTGTAGTGTGGAGTGATACACAGGTCACATTCCTTCACAGAGCAGGCTATCAATCTCAGTGTTTACTGAGTGTGTGTGACCTTCAGTCTGAGAGATGGCTGTGTAAGCTCATCTGCCTGCCTGTGGTTTACGCGCCGTGTGTGTGTGTGTGTGTGTGTGGGGTCCCTCACATGCGGCGCGCCTCCCAGCACAACCTATGACTCAGCAGAAATGGAGTCAGTCATCACCTCCAGATCTCCGAGGCGCTGCAGAGCCTGGCGGAAGGGCCGAAGGGGACACGCCCGAAAGGAGCACAGAGAAATCTTTGTTCTCCAGCTGTCTCTGATTTTACGTCCATTTTTCGTACTCCTCTCCCTCCGTCCTTTTCTCTCGCTTCGCTCTTTCCTTCCCTCCCTCCATCTTAGGCACATCCTGTTTTTTGGCAAGTTCTTGGCGAGGAAACAATTGGCGCGACACGGGGCCAAGCTCTCGCTGTAGCCGTGCGGGGTCACGCGCCATGTGTGTTTAATCAAAATTCAATTACGGCACTGTAGCACGCTCCGAAGCCCCTCGGCCCAGGTTATGAAGTATGATGAAACAGGCCCAGGCCTTAATTGGTTCAGTATGGAGCCAATATCTCCCCACCATGTTATGATAAATCACTTCCTGTGCTGGAGGTATGCAAGTGCACTGTCCCCTTATGCACCTCTCTCTCTGTCTCTACTTCCCCCCCTTATGCACCTCTCTCTCTGTCTCTACTTCCCCCCCTTATGCACCTCTCTCCCTCTCTTACATCACGATGGCTAGTCCAGAGGGTGCAGTTCAAGGCCGTGGTGTTTTAAAGGTATAGTCAGTGATATTGGCGGAAGTTAGCTGAAGCTAGCTGCTTTGAAACACGAAATCCAAACAAATTCAGCCCTTCCCGTCAGAGTTCCCTCCAAAGCCGGGCCTCTAAAACACATGCATGCATGCTGCCTAGGCGAAAAGGCCTGAATGCTAGTGCAAGAGGGGGAGCTTTCCAAATTGACAGGCAATCCTTGTCCTGATTGGTTGGATGTCCACAGAGCCTGGGGGGGCACAGATAATGTATTGGCAGCTGCTGGAATGTGAGGAGAACTTCACCAAATATTACAAAAAAATGTTTTCACTTAAAAATCACTGACCCCACCTTTTAGAGCTGGTTCTTATACGCTAAGGCCCGATGATAAGCTTGATGAGCTCGTTGGTTGGATATGGCATCTACCCACAGCTAAGGAGAAGTGAATGCTCATGCTGTTACAACCCAAAGGGCCACTTGTGTTATTTATGCAAACACACACACAAACAAGCAGCCCGGCTTTGTTACTCTTGAGTCTCCATTCCAAATCACATTTTTCAAAGCTGCTATTCAGCAAAATCTGCTTTACACGGATTAATATTTTACAGCCGTGGGCTGACTACTCCTCCGGTCATCCCTAAAAACTTTTAAATGACTAAAGTTGTAGATGAAATGTTTAATCACCATCTTCACCAGTCTGTTTACTCGCAGGAGCGACGCCCCCACACCCCGATTTTGGCAGAGGAGAACACACACACACATACACACACACACAGCTCTTCTGCTCGCTCCTGTGCGGGTTACAGAAGCCCATGAAATTGCAGTTGTATCATTCAGAACTAAGTGTCAAGTGGAATTAACAATAAAGTGACAAACTTCACAAAATGGTGATTGAGAAGTAAATACATATAAATGCCCGAGCCCCCTCCCTCACTTTAATCCTTCATTTTAATTTTCCCATCCGTTGCTGGCGTGGCACCTGATACCCTCGGCCAGTATTCACCCATGGGCACCGACGCACCTGGCTCAGCTGGCACTCCACTTCTCTGCCAGAGAGAGCTGCTGATGTCTGACATGCTGTGTGCAGCACACGCTGTCTCCACAATGGCAAATTAAGTGTTTACATGTGTGTGAAGGCTGTCGAGCTGATATTTGATGTCTCTTGACTTTCGCATCAAGTTGTGCGTGCATGTGTGTGTGTGTTTTTTTCCACTGTCTCCCCAATCACTGCATGTTTCTGGCAGTGAGAGCACTGATGGCTCAAAATTAAAATTTCACACACAGACACAAAGAGTCCTCTCACACGACTCCCAACAAGGAAAACGCCTTTATCAAAGTGTCTGACACAATCCCTGCACATTTACCAATCTACTTCAAATAGAGCAGGCTGCATGAAATGAGTATCACCTATTCAGTAACACCTTACACACATGCAGCATAAAGCACAGCCTCTTAACCCAGAGTGTGTACGGTCCACACTCCAAGCCATACCTCGCTGAACATCCAACTGAAACCTCCGCGCAGGCCAAATCGATCACGTCTTTCTTCTGCATCATCTTTCTTCTGCAGAATATTAACCATCTAATATGCTGCATTAATGTTGTGCATTTAGGAATTTGGTATCACCAAGACCAAGACCAAGCCCCAGGATCAAGAAGAGAACCTAAACAAAAAATCTCAAGATGTACATGGTCAGTGCTAAGCAAACAAATTATAAGAGGCGGCTGATGAGTTCAAAGCATCCCATTATGAAAATTCCAGGCCAAATCCATGTCTGTATCTGTTCAGAGTGACAGTTACACTGCTTGTTGTATTTAAGCAAAAATATGAACAACAATAGATCAAATGAAACAGGTTTAACTTTTGCTCTGAACGTCCAATTTAACTTCCGTGCTATGATGATGACTTTAAGCAATTATCTGTCAGTCACCACTATAAAACATATTATAGGATGCCCTTGTGAAGCATTGAACATCGCATTGTTTAGAAAAATACCTCACATTTTCTTGTGCTGAATTTTTACATTGTATTGAGGGAGTCGTGGTCACATGCGTGGCACGGGGTGGCAGCTGCCACCCTTGAAGTAAGTTTTAGCACCACAATTCTGATCTTAAATCACATCTCTGAAAGGTCTTCATTTTACACCAAGGGACAAATCAGATATTCCGCAAATGTAACCTTGTCTT
The DNA here is from genome assembly GCA_028565825.1 of Olivaichthys viedmensis. NCBI lineage: Eukaryota > Metazoa > Chordata > Actinopteri > Siluriformes > Diplomystidae > Olivaichthys > Olivaichthys viedmensis. Next base: position 10,991,119 of record JAOUQW010000004.1, read on the forward strand.
TTGCATAATTAGGTAGTGCTTCCCCTTAGTGTGCTCTTGCCTCCTTAATTGCCACTGCATGTCTAAAAACTTAAACACACTACTGACTGTATTGAGTCAGACTAAATTAGGAGCCACAAAATGTCATTCACAAAAAAAGAAAGAAAAAACAGTGTGACCGTATATCTTTACCGTCCAAACTAGGTTTTGTTTTCAAAGGTTTTGCTTTGACCACTTCAGAGCATGCTTTGTGAGCAGTATCCTACTCATGTCGGAGAAGGTCCCCTATTTCACCTATAGGGGGCGGTGTTTCTGTAGTCTGTGAGTAAACTCTTGGCCTCTCTCCCGCTTTGTTCCAGCCACCTCACCACATGTCACAGAGGAAAGATTTATAGAGCGCTATGCAGGAGGAGGACAAGTTAAATAATATGACACACCTCGTATAATAACACCCTACACCCTAATGATTAAGGACGCACAATAAGAGAATCCTCTCCATTGCAAAAAAAAAAGCTTGAGAAAAAAGTGCAATAACAACACAGACAGCCATTTACAAAAAATAAAATAAAATAAATGCAATAAATGCATGCACATACCCCTAAAGCTGAAGGTGCTAACGTTCAAAACTAACCTGCACTGACTCTATTGCCTCCCCATCAACTGCACAACCCAATCAGAGTAAGAATGTGGACAGGGCGATGGATTGCAGACATGAAGCGGGTGTGAAGAGTTAGGTGGCTCTCATTTGTGAGGCCACAGTGCATCAGTGGAGCGTGAACATCATCGTGGAGTCAGGAGAGCTCAGTCCCGAACGCCCGGCACCCGCTGTCAGGGCTCTGTATCAGCCTCGGGCACTGCCCACGCTGTCACGGGGGAAGGTTTAGAGCCAAAGCCGCAGGGAGAGTTAATAGAGCCTGACCAGAGGGACAGACACACCAACTCGCACATCAACACAAACACACACACCTGGCAGGTGTCCTCCATCTCTGCTGAGATCAGGCAGCACAGCGCTCCAGAGACAGGACACTGCTGACGCAGGACATCACAGTTTCTCTGCCTTCCTGTTCTGCAGTGTCTCTGTGCGAGGGTGAAGCGTGAGCCATACGATTTCCTCTTCTGATAGATAGATAGATAGATAGATAGATAGATAGATAGATAGATAGACAGAGAGACAAACAGATAGATAGATAGATAGATAGATAGATAGATAGATAGATAGACAGATAGATAGACAGATAGACAAACAGATAGATAGATAGATAGATAGATAGATAGATAGATAGATAGATAGATAGATAGATAGATAATGCAGTCCAATTTAGGGACAGACAGATAGATAGATAGATAGATAGATAGATAGATAGATAGATAGATAGATAGATAGATATAGACAGACAGAGATAGATAGATAGATAGATAGATAGATAGATAGATAGATAATGCAGTCTAATTTAGGGACAGACAGACAGACAGATAGGCAGATAGATAGATAGATCAATAGATAGATAGATAGATAGATCGATAGATAGATCGATAGATAGATGTTCCCTTCTGGGTTCTGCTTAACAGCGGCCCACCACACTGATCCCTCCACAGTGGAACTGAAGCCAAACAGAACAGAGTCGGCAGCCAGCATGGTCAGTCTCTTAAAGCCAAGCCTAAACACACACACTGTCACGGCAAGCCTGTGAGTCAACCATCTATAAATCATCATCACCACACACAGACATGTAAAGTCACCTCCAGTGGGAAATGCTCTGAAATGACAGAATTCATTCACACTGAGTGTAATTTTTACTTGAATAAGTGAACAAAATATGTGATAGTTGGCTGTTGGGTCATGGGAAAAGCAAGGATATTTTCTGTTTGTTGGTGATCTGTGGACAGAAACGACATGTCTTAATGCTCAGCAATTGAGTTGGATATACTGTATGTTGTGCTTTGTAACAATAAGAAATGTGGTTGCTGAATTATTATGGAGGTCCAAAACAACAACTGGGAAGCGGAAAGCAGCTTGAACGTGTGAAAGCTCTGTACTCTAACACGCCTCTCCACTGGTCACTCCTACTCCGGAGTCCGACAGGTTTAACTAAGGACACTGAAAGGAGGCCATTTTAGTGCTTACAGATGGAGCCCACCACATGCCAGGAGTGAATATGAAATAAAACAATAATCAGTCATCAACCCCAGCCAAGCATCTTTCACTCACAAGCGCTTCAAATAAAAAAACCTTCCACTGAGGTCACAGGAACATCTAACCGCATAATATGCCACATACCCAGCCTGCTGAGAGCCGAGTGAGATCATGCTTTATCCCTCAGCTCTAAGCTCCATGTTCTCAAACCCCCCAACACACACACACACCTGCCAACGCTTAGATTCTCTCCTTTCCCCATTGCCACGCCATTAAGCACTGGGAAACACCATTGATTGTTGCTTTGGCTCGACGATCACTGGTGGCAATTAGTGGACATCATGCTGAGCTTGTGCCCTTGGCGACTCGTGGCCATTCGGGGTCGGATAGGGCGTAGCCAGTAGCCATCACATCCCCTGACCAGTCCTTTGATTAATTCTAATTTCTCATTTGATCACAGGGCTATAATCCTACTCACTAATTACCCACTCTTTATGGGACCAGGCGTGGTCTGCACTCTCCATCTCTCAGCCCATTGTAACCTCAGCGTTCCGAGCCGTGGTCTTCCTCCTGCCTAGTCATGTATCAACTCAGGGGGCTGGACAAGAGAGCAAGGCTCCTCTAACGGGTATTACTCAAATAATCCATGATACAAGCACCAATGTACCAAGCACAGACTCATTCATCCAGTGAGTAGTTAGCAACATGGGTAAGAGTTAAAGCAGGAACATTAGTATATTTTAGAACCACATCAGTTATGAAAAGAAAAAATATAGTAAAAAAAAGGAAAAATTTATATTTTGAAGAGTTTGAGAGTGTATGAGGTAGTCCCGTATGAGCATCTTTGGCTAAAATGTGAAATTTGTCTTGCTTTAAAGTCTAGCACTCTTTGACATTGATATGAGATGAAGGGGAGATGGTGATGAGAGAGCCGTATTGTAAGCTGCTATTTTTGAGCGTCGAGTTTCTGTAGTTTGCCAGGACTGGAAGGACTCTTGGTCTCACTCCCGCCTTGTTCCAGCCGACTCACCATATCTCACAGATAAAACATTTATAAAGCGCCATGCAGGAGGAGAAGTTAAATAATATGACACACTTCGCATAACACCCTAATGATAAATAAGCACATACTATAGAAGAATCGTATTCATCGCGAGCAAAAATAAAGCAATAACAACACACACCTTCCCAAAACAGATGCAATAATCACATGCACATACCCCTAAAGCTGAAGGTGGTAAACCTCTAAATCAACCTGCACCGACTCTAGTGGCTCACCATCAACACAGCAACCCAATCAGGGTAAGAATGTGAAAAGGGTGATGAGTTGCAGGCATGAGGCGATGTGAAGTGGGAGATGGCACCCATTTGTCAGGCCACAGTACATTTGAGAATATGGTGGCACTTAATGGACATCACACAGAGGCGACTCGTGGCCAATCGGGGTCAGATAGGGCGTAGCCAATAGCCATCACATCCCCTGACCAGTCCTTTGATTAATGCTAATTTCTCATTTGATCAGAGGGCTATAATCCCACTCACTAATTACCCACTCGTTAGGGGACCAGGCGTGGTCTGCACTCTCCATCTCTCAGGCTTTTGTAACCTCTGCATTGGCTTTGGACGAAGAAAGCCGTGGTCTTCCTCCTGCCCAGTCATGTATCACCTCAAGGGACTGGACTTGGGTATTACTCATATAATTCTTGATATACTAACCAAGCATGGACTTGGAAGTAGTTAGCAACATGGATAAATGTCAAAACAGACCCAATTCGCATTAGCATTGGAATTGTTTTGTAAAACCACATCAGTTACAGCAGAGACAAACAAAGGGGGAAAAAAAGGAAAGTGAATGTTTTGTGGAGTTTGAGGAAGGAAGATGGTAGTCCCATAAAAGCATCTTTGGGTAAAGTGTAAGATTTGTCTTCCTTTAAAAAAGTCCAGTGCTATTAGACTTTGATATGAGATGAAGAGTAAGTGGTGAATGTAAGCTGATTGATGTTTCTGTAGTTTGCCAGGACTGAATGGACTCTTGGTCTCCCTCCCACTTTGTTCCAGTTACCTCTGTCACAGAGGAAAGATTTAGAAAGCTCTATGCAGGAGGAGTTAAATAATATGACACACCTCATATAACACCACCCTACACCCTAATGATTAAGGTCATACAATTGGAGAATCGTGCTTATCTTGAAAAAGCAAGCGCAAAAATAATGCAATAACATACACACACCTTCCCAAAAAAGATGCAATAAGTGCAAGCACATACCCCTAAAGGTGAAGGTGCTTAACCTCAAAATCAACTTTCACTGACTCTAGAAGCTTCCCATCAACACAGCAACCCAATCAGGGCATGATACAGTTCTGAAGTGGAGATGGCTCTCATTTGTCAAGCTACGATACATTAGAGAACATGGTGGCATTTAGTGGACATCACACTATGCTTGTGGCCAGGTGACGTGTGTCGTCAGTAATCATCACATCTCCTGACCAGTCCTTTGATTAAGGAACATTTCTCAGTTGATCACAACTGAGACAATTAGGAACACACACACACACCTGCCAGCACTTAGATTCTCTTCTTTCCCCATTGTCACGTCATTAAGCACTGAGAAACGCCATTGATTGTCGCTTTGGCTCGAAGATCACTGGTGGCAATTAGTGGGCATCACACTGAGCTTGTGCCCTTGGCGACTCATGGCCATTTGGGGTCGGATAGGGCGTAGCCAGTAGCCATCACATCCCCTGACCAGTCTTTTGATTAATGCTAATTTCTCAGTTGATCACAGGGCTATAATCCTACTCACTAATTACCCGCTCGTTATGGGACCAGGCGTGGTCTGCACTCTCCATCTCTCAGGCCTTTGTAACCTCTGCATTGGATGTGGATGAAGAGAGCCGTGGTCTTCCTCCTGCCCAGTCATGTATCACCTCAGGGGGGTGGACCAGAGAGCAAGGATCCTCTAACGGGTATTACTCAAATAATCCATGATACACCGACCAAGCACAGAGTCATTCATCCATTGAGTAGTTAGCAACACAGGTAAGAGTTAAAGCAGGAACATTAGCATTAGGGTTGTTGAATGAAGTAAAAAAGAAAAGCATATGTTTTATAGAGTTTGCAGAAGGAAGAGGTAGTCCTCTTTGTCTCTCTATAAAAAATTCAGCACTATTTGAGTTTGATATAATACGGATGGGGATATTATTAAAGCTGCTATTTTTGAGCTTGGCCATGCCTCTGGCCCAGTGTCATGGCAGAGAGCACATTTCATTTTCAGCTGAATTGACAAATGCCAAAAAGAAGCCAAAAACGAGAAATTGAAGGCTAGTGAGTGCAAAGGATCAAGAGGCAAGGGGCCAAAACAAAGCAAGACAATAGACCGGGAAACCCAGCCAGAGCGAATTTGAGAGTGGAGGAGGCAGAAGCCAGTGATAAGAGCTGGGTAAAAGAAAGACATGGAATGAGGGAGAAGAAACAGTAGAGGAGAAAGCTGAAGGGGCTCCAAGCTGTTTTACCGATCTCTGCATGAATATCGCTCCTTTTTGAAACACTCTGGCCTGTAATTTGCAGCCTAATAGCAGTGCCTATGGTGATAATATGGTAATGGTCTCGCTATCACCTGGGGGAACTGTTCTCTGCTACCGAGAGGGCAGCTCCGTCCAACTGAGAAGCCTTTGATTACTGAGCCCTGGTAATCCTGGTTATACAGACCAGACTTGGGACAGTGCGACTCAAACAAAAGGAACAGGTGTAATTGCTTTTTTTTCCAGCCAGTAATTAATACGTTTGGGTCTCAGCCACCAAAGAAGAAGTTCAATAGTGCCTTAGAGGCCCTGTGTCACAGCTGAAACAAAGGGATATGAAACGTAAACATAATAAATCTGGTGACCTGATGTGTCTTTGTGTGAACTCTAGACTTTGGTTTTGTTACTGTTGATCAGCTTTCCTCAGTTTATATAAAAACTTCTGCCCTCCACCCCTCCCCTGAAACAACCCAATATCTTATTTAATTAACTGCACCTTTATAAGAAATTCCATTTGTTTGAGCATATTTTGTTGCTAGCTATCTTTAAAAAAAAAAAACATCCAGTGCAAAAGTGACATCTGTTTCAAATCTGGGCTACGGCGGTTCAGGTTTTGCACTGAGAGCTTGTTGCGGTAACGTAATTAGGAGACTTTCTGACGTTCCCCTGATTACTCTGGGGACTGAACGCCGAATCTGTGATTATTAAACCCATGCGGAATGACTGATCGCAGCTCGTCTGGAGTGAGCTCACATGGGCTTCACTGGTCCACTGGGCCAGCTCTGATCAACACTTTGACCAGCCTCATAATAACAGGCTGTCATGCTTGAAGCAGCTTGAAGAAGGACCCTCTGGATCTGATTTGCACTCTCTGGAGAAATCCATCATAAAAAACACAGGCAGCCAAAAATGGTGTGGCGATTCCGATGTTGTTAAACAGTCATTCCACTGTTAATTCATCACTTAATATACCACAAAAAGATTCATTGAGCAATTGAGCTATAATTAATAGTCACATGACTATGTGGTTTGTAAAACAGAAATAAATGCTCAGAGAGACAATGAACCAGACTAAAGCTCTGAATGACAAAAACCTAATGATGAGATGGTGTTAAAGTAACATGAGATCTCTGTTAAAATATTTGAGGAACAACTTCTTACTGTATTCTACCTCACAGCGCGTGTTTAGCATCCAGAGCTTCATTATTATGAGTTTAGTCTGGGCTACCAGCTTCTACCTAATCACATGACTTCCAGTTCACTGGTAGCTCATTTGTCAAGTGCTGGGTGTTAGTTAAACTACTCCCAAATGATTTTATTTTATGGTATAGATTTTGGGTGAAATTAAATGAATGTTACTTCAACTTGAAGCTTGTTACAGACCTTGGGACCAGTCACCACTATTCACAATAGAACAACTGCTTTTGACAACAGGCCTTTATTTCTTTTGTTATCCAAAGACTATTATACTTCTACATAAAGGCCTACACAAATGAATTCACTGCCCACATAGCAGATGAGTGACAGCCTAGTGCTGGCCCACACTTACTGCCTTCATCTGGGAATGACGAATCTGTGGAATGACGACGATAAACTAATCCTAATCTAGCTGCCAGAACACATCCAGAACTTTACTATGATGAGACCGTATCTCAGGAATGATATGGACCAGAACTTACAGTTGGGCCACTTTCGGCCCAAAATTGAAATACCACACACACATCAAATATGGTTGGGCCATTCCAAATTCTGGTAAAAACTTAGGTATGGCTGCTTAAGGGCCACATTTGACCCTCAATACACTTGCCATTGCCAGAACCCACACTTACATGCTAAAACTCAACCATATTTGGCCCAGAATCATCAGGTGACTGTCTAATGTAAATTAAATAAATTGCCTAATGGCTGTAGTACAAATAATAGAGACATGTTAGCCTTGCTAATGGCTGAGTGTCTGTGAGTGTTATTAAATGATAATTTACTGGTTATAAACAAAATGTTTGTGTGTTCTGTTTCTCTAATAAAACAGCACTGAGTGGTTATCAAATGTCTGTGGTCTTGATGGTAACAGAAAGTCCTTTCAGCCTGTTAACGCACTGGATTATTAACAACATAGCAATATATAAACCTATTACTCTGAGTCTATTATCTCAACAGGACGTATTTTTATGATCTGGGATTACCTGAAACTCTTTGCTCTTATAATGCATGCTTGTTTATGTTCATATTCTCTGTCTAAGACATAGATTAGGCTAAAGCAGTGAGCGTGAGTGGACTGCTGGAGAGGGGAATTAATAATATTTCTAAATCCCAGATTAGCCCATACTTCTTAATTATGATCTATTTTTTCAGTGAAGCGTGCTGCAGCTGTTTTTTTAGGAAAGCCGACTGCCATGGATGAGGGTGTATTATGTTACAGTGTATCAGTTATCAGTCAGTGTTTATGCTCTGTGTGTTTATATCAGAGAGTATGTCATGTACGAGATAGGGTGTGTGAGTGTATATGTAGGAGTCTCGCCTGGACATGCTGGTAGCTGCCATTTTCACGCAGCAGGCCATGACCCCGTGGCCTCTTGGCCCTGAGGGAGAAGGTGCATGTGCGTTTGGGTGGAGGAGAGGAGTGTGTCCCGGGCACGAAACCCAACGCCCCGTGTTGCATGTGCATTATTCACGGGGCCTCTTGCGGTTTCGTCTCGGGATTGTCTCTCGCACTGAAACCCAATCCCTTCTCCTCCACTGCTCCCTCGAGGGAATCCAAGTTCACTGTCACACCGCTTCTCAAGGAAAGTATGAGTGTGTGTGTGGGAGAGAGAAATATGTGGGTTCAAGCAGTCAGCAGTTGTCTGCTTATCCAGTGTGCAGCGTGTCTTTCTCCTGAGCCTGGCTACAACAAAGCTACACCAGCTGTCAATCACTTCGCCTCACACTTATCCCTTTATTTGAGGTAAAGTTTAACACTTAAAAAACCTCACTTCCTTTACAACACACAGTACCCAGATTTAGAAACATGTTATTCAGGTCTGTCTATTACATATAGATCTGACTTGAATCGTAGCGTAGCCGTAACGTTACAAGGTTTTATGTTCTTTTGTTTTATGGAGACATTATCAGCTATTTTTGTGGTAAATTGCACCATGTAAGTAAGATGGAGAGCTGATGATATCCACACGATTTTGATGATTTTGAAGACCATCATTGTTTTTTCTACATTGTACAACAAATTGATTGATGTGGTGGTCCCAGAAAAAAATTTCATTAGATAACAGAAAAAGATGCAGAAATGCCTACACTTTTACTCTCATAAAAAATCTAGATTCTATAAATATGCAAATTGGAAATGCCCCCAACCCTACATGTTCCTGCCCCCTTCAACCTGAATTTGCATACTGGAACGTGATAGGCTCTTATATTTTATGCCACAATAACACTTGTCGGTCTCCTGTCCAATACTAACTCAGATTTTCCAATTCGACTTTCAGCTTACCGTTTCTTAAAAGAATGACCAGTGACAATTTTCACCTTTTGACCAGTCTATGCAGTCCAATTAAGTCCCATGAAAGAATTTAACGATAAAAAACACATTTTATCAAGTTCAGCGTGACTTTAAATATGTATGAAAAGTAACAAACACGATCCAGCTCCGTTTTTCTGCAAGTACTGAGAATTGGTCTAACAGAAAAGACAAAGACAGAAAGAGAGCGAGAGACAGCTAGAAAAATGGCAGCACAATTTAGCTTTTCATCGTCAGCCAGACAGCTGGCTTCGGCAAACTAACCACAAAGTGCTTGGATTAGTCCAAACACCTCTTAAAGGCTCTGACACACTGCGTTCTTAATGCCCGTCAAATCAGCTGCATCACACCCAAGTGCCGTACCAGATACAAACCTGTGAAGGTGATGCTTTTTTTATGTCAGTGCTTGAGAGTGGTGCATGTTGTGATGTACAATAAACAGGATTCTGAGAGTGAGTTTAAAAGTGAGTGATGGAAGGAAAACACACCGACGCAGAGGTTCAGCGTTAGCGTCTTTATTTCTCTCTTTTTTCAGTTGATGTTGTTGCATAGGAAATGCACATCTTGCTTCCAGTAACTCAGTGAATGAACGTGGTCATCACAGTAATGGGCTGAGAGAAAAAGAGAGAAGGCTAAAGATAGAGAGAAAGAAAAAAGGGAGATGGCACTAGACAGACTGAAGGAACAACAGAAAAAAAATAGGTCAGAATACTCAGATTAGTCCATATGTATCAAGTGACTCAGAGTTACAAAGCTCATGTAGGATCAGCTCCCTCTAATCCGTATGGATTCGACAGGCTACGTCAAGACACAACAGGCCGAAAACTGATTCTACATCAGCGTTCTTGCATTAGAAAATCGGATACATATGACTCCAGGACAAAAGAAGACAGAGAGAGAGAGAGAGAGAGAGAGAGCACTAGAAGACAGTCAGTCACAGAGGTTTAACACAGAACCACAATGGAGTCAAATCAGTGATGGAGCCCATAACATCACACAACAAACACCGGGTGAAATGACAGTTTCTCTTCAGCAAGTGTATTAGAGGCACAAGGTTTCGTTTGATTTCTTCTTTTCTAATCTTTAACTGAAATTTGATTACATTACTCAGTAAAAAGACAAATTAAGAGTTTAATGAAGGGTGAAGATAAAAATGAAGGCTGTGAGGAAGAGTGGAGATGGTTGGAGGACAGCAGTGTAGCGTCACTCAAGAGGTTCTGTATCATTCGATTACTCGGCCCCATTAAAAGAGACGAGCAGGATTGTTTTCATAAGATCAGGCTCAGCGATAGAGGTCACAAAACACAGTGGGGAGAACCAAACTTAAATGCGAAAGATCAACCACTCACTCCAATTGCCCATTTACTGACTTCACAATTCATACAACAGTCCCAAATGTCAAATATCACTATTTACACATACTGGTACTGGTACAACATAGTCTAGGGTCCTATGAGTAACCTATTCAGACATCAACTCTCACCCCCCTTCCTCTGATCCACCAACATGGTGCTGGTCCCGGAGTCGGTGCTGCTTCAGGAAACCAGCGAACCTCTGGTTCCACTGGTTTAAGAGCCAAACCATTACGTAATCAGATGTGGGAATTTACTAGCTTATGAATTGCGTAAAAATGATAACAAGCGTGGAGGATTTTACACCTTTTACCTCTGGGTTTAAGAACATATTTTACCATCCAAAGTTAAATCCTTCAACGTGTATACACAACACAGAGATATCGTCATAGATAACAGATGATGAACGAAGGTGAGAGATAACAAAGAAGGTGAAAGATACAACTTTTAGCTGCTCAAATGAAGTTGTGTAGCTCCCATGCATACATATGCCAGTTAAATGGTTATTTCTTCCTCAGACCATTGATTCATCGTTGTGATATTAATTTTGCTAATGTTTTCAACAATGATTTTCAAACCAAAAAAAAATAACTTGAGTTCCTCAATTTGTTGTCATTGCAACAGAATGATTCTGCCCCCAAACCCCTGATGCCATTGGTTCTTGGTTTCAGATCAGCAACATTTGGGCGCTGAAACTGGACTGATTTTGCCGGCTAAAAACCGGCTGTTTTTGTGGAACGGCTCAAGATTAGGCACCAATGTCTTTTTTGGTGAAAAAAAAATTCTACCAGAAATCTTGTCCACAAATCTAACGATGGTCATGGTTTTTTCGAATTACTTGCTGTTACTGAACAATTTGGACAACAAAGTAATCGCACTGACTAGTGGGTCCTTACTCCTGTAAAAGCGTAAACCAAGTGATCCTGCCATTCAAAAGTATCTTGTTCCTTAATAGAAATGTTCAAGATGACAACTATCGATCATTGTTTAGCTGGACTCTATAACGTTTGCCCTGAACTGCTCTGAAACATCCCCATCAGCTTTCACGTAGCTAAATTGCTCATAGTCCTGAGAGCAACCAAGGCTTGCTTTCCCTAGCACTGAACAGCCCTCACCCTCTGCAATGAGGCTCTTTTGTCTCTAATAGTGCTGAACACCCCATATAAGACAACACCATTGATCCTCAGTCCACCGAGCCTAGCATTCAACATCTTCAGCAAAATAGAGGAATCACTTATGGGATTTTGTGTTCTCTCCACAGCTTGAGGACACAATGTTTCATCAAATGAAGTCATCTATGGATCTTCCCTACACCCTGCTGAAGCCGGTATGGTCTGGTGAAAAGTGTGTGGTGATTGTGTTTGACAACGTTTGACAACATTTCCATGGTGGCATAACCATGACATCACTATGTGAGACTATATGAGGCATGAATGCCTTAGAAAACAGAGGAGAGGACTATTAACAACTAAAGATGGATGTTGTTACATTTCAAAGTAATAGCAGATGGGGGGGAATATAAAAAGTGAACTTGATAACTAAAAAAATGAACATACAGTAGAGTGTATAAATGCAATCGGCACTAATAAATCCGAGGGAGAGATAAAAATGAGACAATTTCTTTCTTTTAGTCATATTCATTATAGAGCTTCACTAGGTGAAGTAAGGAGGATCATGCAGGTTATAGTCCATGGTTATTAAATATCAGTTATAATCAAAGGGCTTTGACACACAGCAAAGGCTCCCGGTGTTAAGAGGAAAAAAAATCTAAACAGTTATAAACAATGGCTGTATTTGTTATCCAGAGGAGCAATATAATACAGATTTTCACAGGCACTACAATTGATCTTCAGTTATATATCAGTTAAAATGCTGGTTTACGTTTATTTTTCATCTGTTTTTAATTTCAATAGAAGTTCAAATGAAAAAAGAAATACATTGAAACAAAAGTAAAGGCTTAAGTTGAAGATAGATATTAAACTTTGACTTCATTTAGAATAGCGTTCATTTTATGAGTGCATAGTTCTCATGCAGATAAGACTGCTAGGCGGTCAAACAGCTGGATCGCTCGCAAGGGTCTTGTGTCGAGTTAGCTTCTGTCTTATCACCCAAGGTAGCACCAACAATTTAGTAGGAAGAAGGACAAGCGCCTGGATTAGTTGTACTGCTTGATAGCACTGAAAACGCAGCTAAGCTACCTGCCTGACAGGCCCGAGTCTGTTTTGTTGTATGCACAAATAACCAACAGGTCCGTGTAAAGATGTTGGAAGTTTTTCTTTAAACTAAATTTTTGAAGGGACTTGGGTCCAGAAACACACTGATTATTTTATACCTAACCAGATCATATCATAAGATGGAAATCAGCAATGAGTGAGGGGATGGGATGTGAGAGGGCTGTTAATTAGTGCTGATTGTCCAGGAGTAGGGAAGGTTTGCACACACACATGCACTGTTAGGAAATAACAATAAAGTCCTTCCAAGGGGTTGGGATTGCAGTTGACAATATCAGTCACGTTGTACACGTTGTGACTGAATGTTACCCTTATAATAGTCAAATGTGATCCTCGATTTGCAAGCTCTGCCATTTTTGCTTAAAACCCCCCAAAGCTTTCAAGTTATCATGTGGAAACATTTTATCAATGATGCCCATAAGAATGACGACACGCGAATGATGACAAAGACCCGTTATGTGATGTCATTCAACCCTGTTTCATGGGTGGCAGGACTTTAAAGATTAAATAATAAAATTGGCATAAATTCTGAAGTGAACAGTGGATGTGGGAGGTAATGGGTTGGGTATGAACAATGCTGAGAAGATTCCCCACAGTGTACACTCAGCAGTTCACAAAAGCTGGGCTTCAGTTTTCTTCCCCTTGGCAAATTCATCAGAAAGAACTGGCACAAAACAGTTGACTGTGGCTGTAAAGTAACTTTGATTGGAGAGTGGCAACATTATTGGTTCAAGTTACTTTCAATTCAGTGGACTACATTTTCCAAAATGGTCAATTGCAGTGGAATACCGTTTGACCAAAAAGCACAGCCTTGTGAATATGAGAAATCTAACCTCAACACGAACACATCTGTTTTATATCGATTTGAAATGTGGCATTGATGGGAATTGTGTATGTGGGTATGCAGTTGTGGTGTGGTGAGGCGGCGATGGCGGTTTCAAAAATGCTCTTAAGTCTGCAGCACGGAAAACACACGGACACCGTTCTGGACATTCCCATTTCAGACTTAAGGCTGCTTAGATCATTGGGTCCAACTTTTCTGCCCTTGATTTTAAGATGCATGATTCTCAGGATTAGCCTTTTGGTGATCTGCATATAACCACACTGTACAGCTTGAAGGTTGTGTAACCTTGGCTGAGCAGAATGAAACCTGCTTATAAAGTATTATTTTCTATTAAATGAGGAAAAACGCAATGCGTACTCGCTATAATTGGAAATTGTGTTTGAGTAGGACAGTCACGGTTTTAATTTTCTTCTCCATCATGGTAATCGCATAAAAAGGTACCATGTTATTTAGGTATTACTTTTTTTCCCTAGAACAGGTAGTTACTATATGTTATGGCATAATGAGTGAGATCAAAGGTGGTGTAATTTTTTCCCATCCATACTCTGACAAATCCCGCCTCTTGTGAGTAGTTCTTAATCACAAGCCAAATGGACAGTTTACTGTATAAATAAATAAATTAATTAATGAACAGCACCCCCATGGTTATGACAATATTACCGGATCATTTCTCATAACCGATGCTTTCACTATATTATGGTCACCGTGACAGCCCTGTGTATGAATGTGTGTGTGCAGCTGAGCCGATAAGGAGACCTGCAGCAGTGTGTGGTGACATGGAGAGAATGGTTCTCAGCGTGTTGTGACACCATGCTCGGTTAGCAGAGGTGGTAGAGAGAGAGAGAGAGAGAGAGAGAGAGACAGACAGAGCAAGAAAAATAGAGAGAGAGAGAGAGAGAGAGAGAGAGAGAGAGATGTTGAAGAGAAAAAGAATCATGTTGCATATCAAGCTGTTTATTTTCCTGCATGGAATGGTGAACACAAAAAGATGCCTAGATGCATTTATAATAGGGGCATCCTTTGGCTGTCTATGTCATTGTCTTCTGCCTAAAACTAATTTTAAAATGCATAAAAACGCTCTCATTTCTTACCAACATCCTCAGAATTACCTAGATTTAGCTTCATCAACACTGATGCAACAAAGAACCTTCAAAACATACAGCAAGCATACTTGTAACATCCATTTACAATGGGGCTTTCACCTCAACACCTTATACTTTTCAAGTATAGGAAATACTCTATACCATCAAAAGAAGAAGAAAAAAAACGTCCTTAAATACATACAAAAAGGAAAGCAAAAGAAAACAAAGATAAATCAGGAAACAGGAAAGTTTTCAACTTAAATCCAGTTCCCCAGAGAACAAACAAAAAACAGTTCTATTATTGTGGCCTTATTACAAACAATGCAAAAATTCACAACACTAGTTTTTCCTCATTTAATCAATGTTACAAAAGTCCTGCATTATAAAATAGGGCAGCTTTAAAATCAGTGTAATTAATAAAACTATACAATATACAAACAACAGATCTCCCATACTCTACTCTGTGTTCTACTCTGTGTTCTACTCTGTGTTCTACTCTACTCTGTGTTCTACTCTGTGTTGTACTCTGTGTTCTACTCTACTCTG
>JAOUQW010000004.1:11006787-11017529 GCA_028565825.1 Olivaichthys viedmensis
CACAAGTGTAACTACTAAACTGTCATATCAGACAATTTTCCCTATATTATTATTTTTTAGTTAAATGATATACATGTATATCGAATAGACAAGAAAACAGGTAAACAGTTAATATAATGTGGAAGTTCAAAATGTACATAAAATGGGCGTTTTTTTAATTTTTATAATCCTGGACATTTTTCTTAATTCATTCTGTACGTTAAAAATGTGGCTCGTTGTATCGGAGAGGAAGTTTCCTTGTTTTAAGGCTTGCTTGTGACCGAAAGGAAAAGAAAGAGGAATCCTAATACATGAATGGTCATTTATGTCAAGCACAAAGAAAGTAGAATACCCGAACACGGCTGGTGTGGACTTCAGGCCTCTGCCAAGTTTTAATGCAAACAAATCTCCAAACGCTGCCATACGTCCATCCAGCCAGTCAAGTGCAACACTAACTTTGTTAAAAAAAATAAAAATACCAAAAGAAAAAAAATGACTATGGAACATCTACATGAGTGCAAGCAAATATTGCATATTAATGTTTTTTTTTTCCTTATTGTTCTGGGAACGAAAACAGGAAGACTAAATCAAAGTAGTTTCCATTTAGAAATAATTGCAGCAACATCCATAAATATCAATACACTAGCGTTAACACTACCAGAAAGAAAGGCCTGGCTTTTTAGAACTATAACAGTTACACTAATAAACGTCTATTTCCTATTGACTGTACAACTAACGGGGGCCAACGGACGATTGACTCTGGGCCGATTGAGTGGCAGTACAAGACCGAGGTCACGTTTTAGAGTCAAGTACAGACACAGCACCACGATGTTGCATCATAAGGCCTGAACACACTGAGGAGAGGAAGAAAAAGGGCAGGTAGTGATCTTTTGTGTATTACTGTTGTAATATTGCTAGCACGTATTACTAGCATCTGCTTTGCTCTCTGATTTCCTGCACAGTGGCAGGCGGGTGGGAAAGATCTGAGAATAAAAGTTCTCCATATCGCAACTTGTGCACCAACTCAGGACTCGACCATCGCTCAAGGCACATTAATGAGGAACAATTGTTTTCGGGCAATTTGAGAGGAGAAAGTGAATTGCTTTTGCGAGTAAAAAAAAAAAGAAAAGAAAAACAATGATGATTGTTTTAAAAGCGACAAAGAAGGGAGGGACAATATAGAGAAATGATGAGAAGCTAAGGAGAGTCACAAAGACGTGTAGCTGGTTGATTGTGAGGACAGCAGTAAAAACACCCTTCTTTTAAGGGGCCAAACAAATACTCAATTGGCAAGTGCCTGGAGTTGGGATTACAATATTGTGTCTTTAATCACACTACTTTAACTCTACATAATCTATGTAAAAATTTGTCACTAACACTAAAACATGCAGATTTTTTTTTTTGTGTTTTTTTCTTCTTACTTTTCTGAGATTTGATCAACAGTGGATGAGTCAGTTTTAAGTGTATTATATATGTACTGTAGGAAACAAAACACAAAAAAAAGTCAAATAAAATAAAGAATAACGGTTAAATTGCATGCGAAGCAAATGAATTAAAAAAAAAAGGCTTCGCGCTGCGGTTGCATTCATTTAGTTTTGTTTGATCTTCACATTTCTGTTATTTTGCGTAACACTTTCATAAAGGTTACAGAGGAAGTTTCTGTTGTTTCACCCCAATATCGAGTACCAGTCTGTGGTCACAGAGCAGGCACGAGAGTTTTTGCCGAAAGAAGGCCGTAGTATAAGGACCATACTGTATGTAGAAAAGGTGTCAGGGTAAGAGCGCTGGGATTTGTTCATATTTTTTATATTCATTAGGACATGAAAAATAAAAACTGACCACAGATTAGTGTTCCTATTCTGAGAGCTCTCATAACCAACCATTTCTGAAGGAAGCGAACAATACGCTGCTGATATGATCAAATCTTTCTTACGTTACACGCAATGACTTTTGCCTGGTGAGAAATTAAAAACGGCTACTGCTCCTAGAGTATGTGCTTCGTTAAAATAAGTTAATTAGCTTAGTGTTTTGAAAATGAACTAGCACAGCAGTCTAACTTCAATGCGCGGATGTCGTTGTCAGAACGTTTAAAAATTGATTGTTTAAATGGCAATATTTCTTAAAGGGATATTTGTTCTACAATAGGAACAAATTTACAAAGATGAACAAACATAAAAAATAATAAGCAAGTACAGCTCCCCCTATTTCTCACAAGGCTATCTGTTCTATTTTGATTTTTTTGTACCCCGATATTTTAGAGTCCCAGAGGTGTGAACGGACTAGGAAGAAAAATATATATATAGATATATACTTTCCAACAATCGTTGCAATGACCTATCTTACAAAAGATATTTAACAATCCAACAGCTTTCCAACAAAATTGCACTTTTCTCAATTCAAAATTCCATTTGTTTACCTCCAATCATGGTTGTCTCACGTCTTGTCAATTAATGGAAGCTCAGCCTTTCTATCCGCCCTTTCTCTCTATAGCATTGTACAGACCTTTAGATGGGGTGTATTAGAAACAACTCAAATGACTCAAAAACACAAAAACAAAATATGAACACGCCTCCGAGAAGGGAGACATCTTTTTCTTTAAAAACAAAAATCTCCCGTATTAATTCTTCACGTTATAGCCTTCTGAGCTCATGTAATTCATCTGGTTGACCGGTATCAAATATCACCATCTTCTCACTCCCTGCCTCGAGACACAAACGTGGGGGGATTTCTTCTTATAGTTGCCATTTTCCGGCACATGAAGTCCTCGGAGGGCTGTTGGGCCGTGGGCATGGCGGTGAAGGTTTCGTTGGTGAAGATATGGATGAACAGTTCTGGTCAGAACAGACTACTGAGTCAAGAGAGAGGTTTTAGCTGGTGGAATCTGATCCAGGTAAAGCCGCTGTGTGAAGTCCACCACCAGCAGAACCAGGGTTCTACCTGAAAAACCGACTCCGCCAGATCCTGCCAAACACGGGGAAGAGGAGCACGCGGAGCGCCAGTCCGGGATGGTCAAAGCACGTAGCCAATACGTGAAACTGCAGCAAATTCAGGAATTAGTAATAAAGAGGCTCTCCGTGAGGCCGGCTACAGTCACGGACTGAAGGAAGCTCTTTGATTGTGTCACATTATGTTTTCCTTATCTGGCCGAACCAAAAACCAAGAAAAAAAAAAATCATGCAAGTTTCCAAGTAAATCAGAGCTCTCCGTTTTCAAGCTCATTCTCCCGAAGAGAGCAGAGCTGGACAGTTACTATATATGAATATAGGCATAGAAACCATATATCTGGAGGAATACATATGGGCTATATAGATACTGAGTATGTTTGTCGTAAGCATGTTAAGTTGATTTGATCAGATTTGTTCTGGGTTTTGCTGTAGCCATGCTGCGGGTCTGTGGGTGTTGAGGGCGGCGGGCAGCTCCTGGCGTGTCACACCGGTGGGCACATTTGTGGGTCACACTCAGGGGAGGCAGGGGGGGGCATTTGAGCTCGGGAGAGGCCGGTCTGAATCTGGAGTCCTTAGCCCAGGTACCACTGCACATGAAAGAGAGAGAGAGAGAGAGAGAGAGAGAGAGAGAGAGAGAGATGGCGGTTAGCAGAGAAAAGTTGCACATGGCAAGGTGTGTTGTGAGGTTGTGCTACCCGAAGCTTTAAAATAATTAAAAACATGAACCTGTTAAGTTCAACAGAACGTGTACAGAAAAGCAGCAGTCAGAATAAACCCAAATACAATTTGCCTGCCAAAAAAAGACAAATTAATGGAAAAAGACATGGAAGGCCAAAGAGAAATTTCCTTTTGGTAGTTAATCTAGATTAAATTTAACCCCACAAATACGCAAACCCTGGAAACCAATAGACAACAAGAGGGCGGGCTTTTTCCTCCTTTTTTTCTGTTAAAAACAACATAATGGAGGAACTGATATTTGTTAAGTAGACTTTAATGACTTTAAAGACTTTAATGTCACTTCTTGCTCCAAGTTGAAAAAACAAAAACAAAAAAAACTAGCTAGCTAACGTTCGCACTACATTCCCTCCAACATTACACCACACCAGGACCTCCCATAATCACCTGGTTTTTGCTCTACCCTGGCCTAAAGCACCCTTGCCTAAAGCATCAACAATCTTAAGGCTTCTTAAAGCTATATCCTAATAGTACTATAAATGTCTGAAAATCTGTACAGAACATAATACTCTTCTTATATAATATGTTGAAATAATGTAAGTGGGGTCTAGAATGCTTACTACAATGGGCCTTTCCCAGCTCACCTCTCTGTGTGTAGCTCTCCAGCTGTTCCTTCTCCCTTTCCCTCTTCTGTCCTCTCCTTTCCTTTCCTCTCCTTTCCTCTCCCTGTCTGTACTGCCTTCTGCCCTGTCCCCTCTGCAGAAGCAGGAAGAGACCCTTTCCACGGGCACCAGTGAAGTCTTGTGCCCAGCCCGCTGCTCCCTCTAATCCTTCAGTGAAATGGGCTTATTGATCGCCCTGCTCTATTGTTCATGTTTCCAGAGAGTGAGCAAAGCGCCCTCCCCTCCTTCTCTCCGATCTCCTGTAGCCTCCCCTCCTTGTCCAAGTTCAAGTTCATCCTGGTGTTACATCATGTCTGGTTGCCAAGGACAACCAGACAGCCATATACGTGACTATCATTAGCAACTCTGCAGCTCTTGCTATCCTCCTTACATTCTCTCTTGGTCTTTCCTACCCCGCTTTCCCCACACTTTTCCTTCCCCTTATCACTGTTCTCTCACAGACCGCTGTTCCACTCTGATCCACCCAGCCCCGGCAAAAAAAAAAAAAGCACACACACTATTGATTCAGAAAACTGCACACATACCCACAGTCACACTCTCTCTCTTTCTCCCTCCTGTCCTTTCTACACACCCCTTATGCTGTATCCACCAATCCACACGCTGGATTAATTACACTTTTAAACTTATTGGCCAATCAGTTTGGAGTAAAGATAAGGGCTCATTTTGGACTGCATTACATCATTCAGGAAAACAAATCTCCCTGAGCTGTCCTCTCATGGAAAGCTCCTTTATTGTCACATATACAAGTATGTGAAATTGATTCTTCGCATATCCCAGCATGTTGGTAAGCTGGGGTCAGAGCACAGGGTCAGCCATGATACAGCGCCCCTGGAACAGGGAGGGTTAGGGGCCTTGCTCAAGGGCCCAACAGTGGCAGCTTAGCAGAGCTGAGGCTTGAACCCACGACCTTCTGATCAGTAGCCCAGTGCCCTAGCCACTGAGCCACCACTGCCCTAATTCTAATAGATTATTTTAAGTAATATGCTTTATCATGAATATGTTGTTAAATCTTTTACCTTTTTCTATGTAAAGCACGTACAAAAAAAATAAAAATCCTATATTAATAAAGATTTTTTTCTTTTTCTTCTTCTTCTTCTACTTCTTCTTCTTATTATTATTATTATGGGATTTTAAACCATGCATTGAATAAAACATCTGCCACCTGCTTGACATTTGTAAAAAAAATTGAATGATAATGTTTAAGAAAATGTAAAACAAGTGGTTCTATAACGTTAAACTTTAATGGTTCTAGCAGGCTGTAAATACACTCTCCCATATAAACACACACATTTGCACCACCCAGACTCATAACTTGTTTAAATTCTACGGCTGGCCACGAGCGCAGTGGAGAAACTGGAAGGTTAGTTTTTAATCAATAGAAGTTGCTGACTGGCGACTTCTGCTCTCAGGCTCACTGCAGCTTCCTTGTGTCTTTGTCAACGTCTGCTTTCAAACTTTTCTTTCACTCCCTCAGCACCTCCCTTCCTCCACTTGTCCTGAGGAGACTTCTGGAGATGGGCTTTTGCGAGGGGAAGAAAGAGGGGAGGGGGACAAAAGAAGCGTATAAGGTTGTCTCCCATATTTCCCCTGTAAATGTGTGGACAGTGGGGTAGTGTTACAGCGTGGTGTGGTGTGCTGACAGGTATGATTTAGTCAGCAGATGTGCAGCAGAAAGAAAGAGAGAGCTGCAAATGTTGTGAAGTTACTGTGCTGTCTTTTGTCATTTCTCATAATAATGGGGTTTGTCTGTCTTTTTGTAAGCAATGCACTAACGCTTGCAACATGATCAAAGTCAAAATGGGGCAAAAGCACAAAAGAACATAAAAACTGCCAAGTGCCAACCTTTAACTTTCAAAACACTTTCCCACAAAAAAGCATTTGTGGTGTAGCAAGCTACAACACAGTTGTAGAACTTAAGTGGTTTTACATGCATACAAGTACACGCTCCCGCTCTGCGTTTCTCTCTCTGTGGTAGCAGCTCCGGCACATTGCCGTGATTAGGAGAGAGCGTCTGGGAGCAGAGTGAATCTCGTGGCCACATGTGCAGTGCAGTGTGGGCTCTGCTACGAACTCCAGCAGCCCAGTGTGGTGTGTATCACAGCCACAGGAATGCTGTGCTGGTACGCTTTACTCCCCCCATCCCACACTCACTTGATGCCTTCCATGTGTGCTGCTGAAAGACATTATGTCCTTTAGCGCTGATCTGAGACCAGTTTGAAGGAGTTTATTAGTCTCAGCTCCAGTCTTCTCTACTCTGACACACCTGATTCAACTCATCAAGAAATGATGACACTGCCAGGTGTGCTGGAGCAAAGAAAACACAGAAATCCACGTTGCCTGGGATAAGAAATAATTCTGTGTAAAAGAGATTCCTAAAGGAATACGACAGAGTTTTTCAACCTAAGCCCTCTGTAACGCATCTGTAGCGTATGGGCGATTACCACAGATAATCATTTTCAACACGTTTCCCTGTACTGCAAAAAAAGTCAAAAAACAGAAAACCTGTTGACTAGAAACTTACTTAATATTGAAGTCTAAGGGCAGTTGTTTCATTTCTTTCAAATATTTGAAATACGCTACTATATAATGCAAATTCAAAACTACACCCTTACACTCTAACAATAAAGGTGTTAGGATAAGACAGACATGAGAGAATATTTTAGCAAGGCTGTTCTTATGTAGTTTTATCCAACTTTCACACACTGGAGCAATCCTTTAAGCTTAAGTGATGCCTGACTTTAGTCCTGGAACTGCATGGTTTGGGGTATACATAATTCAACACATCAGATCATTCTGAAGCTCATCATGAGCTAAATTGGCAATGTTAGAGCAGAGCTACTCATCTTTTCGCTGCTGTGCCACTCTGCGCTAAAGGTAGCTCACACCATGAGGTGCACTGTTGTACTGAACTATCGAGTAGGACAGACTGAGCTGAATCTGAACTATCGAGTAGGACAGACTGAGTTGAATCTGAACTATCGAGTAGGACAGACTGAGTTGAATCCGTACTATTGAGTAGGACAGACTGAGCTGAATCTGAACTATCGAGTAGGACAGACTGAGATGAATCACAATAAGATAAGGAAACACAGCAATGCACCGTGCTCTCATATACGACACACTTCTGCTCCTGCTATGGAGAAACAATGTAAATCAACACAGCTTTTGGCAGCATGGTGGAAACAAAGATCAGGACCACACGGCTGACACGCTGCCTACTGTAGCCTGGGGTCTTCACCATGAACCAGGAGAGAGAGAATAAGAGAAAGTGAGTGAGAGAGAGGGAAAGGGAAACAAACCGCAGTGAGCTCCTCTGAAATGCCTGGTTTCTCCACACACACTAAAGAGAAGCAGGGGCAGCTTTTGTGTGGTTTCATAATTATAGTCTTTCTCCCTTCCCACCCTCTGCTCCACAACCACACTGCTGGGCCTCAAACCGCTCTCCCTCTCCTGTCTTATCCTCCCCACTCCACTCCTCTCCTCCGCTGTCGTCTACACACTCTCCGGCCTGCCATACCTGTACTCCAGCTCTCTCGCTGCAGTGCTTGTGCAGTGTGTGAATGTTTGAGCGAGGCAAGTGTCGTGCCCCGTGGGGAGACTAGATGAGGGTCAGGGCCTCCCTACACAGCTGCAGGGAGGATAGAAGGAGAGGGACTCCATCTCTTCCTCCATCATCATCCTTCTCACTCTATCTTTCTCTTTTTCTCTACCTCTGGGGATTGGAAATAAGGGGGGAAACCAGAGCGGGGGATTCCTTCAACCTAAACGCTGTTTGAACAGCAGAAGGGCCACCCAGACAAAACCAATGTGGCTGTGTGCATGCTTACTGGCTAAGGGGTCTTTTTTTAAGGGATTACGGTTTTTAGAGAGGAGGAAAAATGCATTGCTAGCCTGAGGTGAACTTTCAAGATGCTAATCAGTACAAACAAGCGGTGTATTGTTCTCACGGTCTGATCTACAAATGGAACTACTGGAACCTGTTGTAATGGACAGACAGCTGTAGTGTGTTCATCCCCAGACGTGTCCTGACTCAGAGCCAAGCCCTCAAGGTGAAAGCTGTTTTAATGGAGGAGAGGGGGATGGGAGGACATATGGGACATCTATCTATCTATCTATCTAATAATCCATACCCATTCATCCATCCATCCATCTGACTGCATATCTGTCTATCTATCTATCTATCTATCTATCTGTCTGTCTGTCTGACTGTCTGTCATCTATATATCTCAGTGTCCATTATGAAGCATGAAGGGAAGACAAACTAAAAACAATAAAAGAGGAGGGAGAGAATGTTATAATAACGAAAAGGTAGATCAAAATGGATGAGTGAATTAAAGAAAAAAAAAAAAAAAAGTGAAACAGAACACAGACTGGAGAGAGCCACGGAAATATAAGCCAAAATACATGCAAAACAAAGAATGAGAAAGAGAAGGAGGGCGAGAGGGAGAGAGAGAGGGAGAGTGATAGAGAGAGAATCTTTGCCTGCTCCTTTAACTCGCTGTCAATGGCGGGAGTAATCTCATCAGTTCGGCGGAGTGCTGACTCAGCGAGCCCGCTAAAGTGCCTTCAGATGAGTGTCATCTCGGAGGAATTCAGCCTCATGTAATGCAAACCAGGCCGGGAGCGGAGAGTGGCACTGAAAACGCCTGTCCCAGACCACCTTCCCCACGGGAGCCCGCGGACCTTTACAACATTACTTATTTATGCTTCGAAATCGGACGGGAGCAGGGGACTCATTGATACCACTGCGCTCTATTAGACTATTGAAAACAACGACTCAGGCCCCAGGGCTCGATCCACATTCTTTATCATCATTCTTTAGCGATGTAAGGTGTATGGCTGTATAAGAACTGATTATTGGGATAGAAAGGGCTCTCTATTTCCCTCCCTGAGTAGTGATCGGATTCAGAGTGTGTTCAATGTGTGAGTGGAGAGTGACACACCTCACTGTGCTAAAATTAATCTGCCGTAATTAATTTGGATTGGAAGGAGTAATGCCCCCTTCTGGTCTCGGAAGAAAGTGCACTTAAACTCTCCTTATGCTGAGCAAGCTAAACTGAGTGTGCATTGCCCGGCGCTCAGCTTAACGATACAACAATCGATACAACAATCGCTCAACTAATCAACTCACTTAAAGCAAGAATAAAAATACTAAAATTACTTCATTTGAGAAGTACTTATAAGCTCTTTCCAATGGTCTCTCTCTCTTTATATATATATATATATATATATATATATATATATGTACTGTATATATAGTTGTTAAGTTCATAACTACAGAGAGCTGACGCAAAGTACATGAGTTAATTACTGACGTTATCTCTCCTGCATTCTTTAACATTTATAGCGAGCAAATTAAATCCCAGGGTGCAGGAGCTCTTCTCCTGGGGTCCACAGGGCCGGTTTATAGCCACCATCTGTGTCTGAGTGTGTGTTTGAGTCACGCTGCAGTGCCTATCTCCACTCTACATCTCACACACTCGATTCCCCCTGTGCATTCTGATTAAAAACAGTTTTTAAAAAAAACGTGTTTTATCTACACAGCATCTTCATCGAGGTCATGCTTGCAGTCCCCACACACACTTTGTTCAATTAAACTCAGATTACATCTGTGTGTTTGTGTGTGGCTGCGTACATGTGTGTAAAACTGAGTCATTTGATTCGTCTCACTGTAAACGCCTGGGCTGCTCTGGTGGTGGTGTCTTCCAAATACAGAAGTGTAAAAGGTTTAAAAGTCAGCTTGGCCATAAAAGTGTCTGTTACTATGACAATGTTTAGAGTGTGTGTGTGTGTGTGTGTGTGTGTGTGTGTGTATGTGTGGACATGAAAGCCTTTGTCGGATTATGAGAGCAGAGGCAGAGTAGGGGCAGAATTGGGGGTTTGCTTGAACTGGGCTAGGATGTGAGTGTATTTATCACACTGCTCACAGGACACACTGCTCTGCCCTCCCATGCCAGTTTCTCTGAGGCCCATTGCCAACAGCGCCAATAGTTGCAGACCCCAGCGGCGCTGCCACCCTCCCACCACCCTCTCTTTCATTCCTTACCCTTTCTCCCTTTCTCTCCCAGAGCCCTCCATCATCACCCCCACCCCTGTCTGGCCTGGTTACCATGGCCTGTCTGTGGGGAATGTTTACAGTTACACTCTCAACATTCTCACGTCTGGCCATCTCTCTTTCTCTTGCCCCCTACTCTGGATTCCGGGGGTAACTTTTGTCCCCGCCACCCAGGGGTGCCTTGCCCCAGCAAGGGCTCGATTTAAGGGGGGATACGAGGGGTTGCCAGGTTAAAAAATGACATAAAATAATCCCCTTGTAAAACTGCCATTCCTGTTTTCCATCCCCCTTGAATTCATGTTGTTATGTAATATCCATATTTATGATATACACATCACGTTGGCTTGGACTAAGATGTCCGGAGTAAATTTGAGTTTATAGGCATTGTCTTATATTTAATTATGC